>JXXA01010921.1:0-16423 GCA_000956255.1 Anopheles punctulatus | reverse complement strand
AAATAAAGCTAGAAAGAATATCATAAGCATTGTGCATAATAACTGAGGGTGTATAAATTACAAGACAATTCCTTTCTCAACTTAGGAGAAAATAAAATGAACAAGCTTGAGTCGTATACCCTATGCAAATTTATGTAAAAGTATTATGTGAATGTGTATATAACCACTCAATTTTCCTCCTCTATCAGGATTTGAATGTTGTATGGTGTAGCTTTTGGACGTTTTCATATACCCATAATCGTGAATAATTTAAATGATGTGGAATAAATTATTCAACTGCCACGGTTTGACAGTGATGCCTGCTTGATTTTAAATCATCCTGTATTTGGAAGTGTTTGTTTATTTTTGGAATCAATGACGGATTTGTTGGGATTTATTTTATACCTATAAAATGGTACTTTGCGGATACACTAACCGAAAATATTATGCATTCGTTAATGTATTTTTATAAAGAGGATACTAGATAAACGCACAGCACATCCAATAGAGAACACAAACATACATAATTCTATATGCTTGTACCGATAACTGATGTGTTAGATTTATTGACGTTTTCAAAGGACTTTAAACAAACTTTTGTTTTCTTCATTCACCATACTGATATCCATCCATTTCAGGACGTCCTCCGGGAGAAGCAGAACCACATCGAGCAGCTAATGCAGGAGCGCGAGATTGATCGCGAAGAAACTGCCAACCAATCGATTATGTACCAGAAGAACATCCAACAGGTAAATAGGAAACAACAGCCAATATGTCAACAGGTTCGGTGTACAGCAGAAAGGGCAACGAAAACCGTCAGCAAACGAACACGACAACACCAGTCTGTAGTAGCCACAAATTCCATGCGATTTGGATCACGCTTGCGATATTAAACAAAAAACTTGCCAGTATTTTTTTTCTGTTTGTCATCTAATACTGCTTCACATTTCTTGCATCGCTTGCGGCTGCATTATCTTTGTGCGTCTCATCGGTTCATGTTTCTGACGTTTGATGTTTACCCAACTTCAGCGCGATACCACCGACAGCAGTGAGGTAGGACGCTGGGCGGAGCTAGTCCGACGACGTGCCCTTCGGATTGCTGACCTTCGCCGCGAGTTCCAGGGATGGCACGGTAACCATGAACGGCACTGCATCCTGCACGACGTCTTGCTAGCCTAGAGCACACGGCGCGATATACGAGAGGCGAGAGGCTCTACTGGACTGCAGGGAGTGGTGTTTTATTTCTCGTTGCTTTGCGCCAGGGAGCTCTCTGTGATAATTATTCGGCCCGCCGTGTCACACACGAAACCGGGCGTGTGGAATACCG
Source organism: Anopheles punctulatus (assembly GCA_000956255.1). Taxonomy (NCBI): domain Eukaryota; kingdom Metazoa; phylum Arthropoda; class Insecta; order Diptera; family Culicidae; genus Anopheles; species Anopheles punctulatus. The sequence goes on along the minus strand of JXXA01010921.1, from coordinate 15,117 downwards.
ATGGGCACAGACCACGACGGGACGCACGACACATGCTGGCATGAGGATCTGGATACACCGTTGGAAGCTGAGTTTTTGTAGTTTTAAGTGCAGCAACGATTTGTTTCCCCAACCGGGAAAGGAACGGCAGCATCTTGCTACCGTTTCCCGTCGAAAGAACGAACGAGTTATTGTGAGGCAGACAAAAATAAAACGAAAACGAGAGCTTTCGGTTGAGTTTCGAATAAGTAATCCTTACCCGGACACTGACGCACGCGATTGGGTGTAAGAGCTAGCAATGGTTGTTTTTATTGAGCGTGTTAGCTACGTAAGGCTTTTCCTTTCCGAGGTACAACATTGTTACGACGACATTTTATAAATGCGACTATTAAAACCGAACCGCTTGCTTTGAATTTTGGACATTTTAAAACACGTTAAGCACTTCGAATGTTACGTTTGGTCTTTCGGTTTCAATGCTTGTTTGATGACATGTTATTAGGGAACGAGACAGCATTCAACGATAAAGGATGGCAAAACATCGTAGTAATCTGCTGCCTGCAAAAACCATTGTTTGAATGTTGATTCGGATATCTTCTGGAATCCATCCTTTTCTCCATAAGTCTATAGTTCTCCGGGGACTGAAATCCTTTGATGTTCCAATTCGATCAGTTGTCGGGAGTTGTCCTCCCGACGTAAATTATGTTATAAAACATGTCCATCCTCGCGACCGGATAATAGAATAAACCACTCGAATTAACCGACGTGACCGAGGACGGGTAAAAACAATGTTATCCTCTCCGGACCCATTTAACGAGACTTTTCGTTGGTAGAGTACAAAAAACTATGTTAACGATCCGAAAATGGATGTGTCCATCACTCCAGTCGGGGGTGCGTGACGGAGACGGAAAGTGGAAAGCGCAAAGCGGATATGCTAATCAACGGTGACAGTTTGATTAAACGTTTCTCTACCGCCACAGGCTTCCACTTTGTACCTCCCGCTTGCGGACTCGCCAAAGCTCGGAAAATGGAAATTTTTACGGCGTCCATTTTGCGCATTCTGCTTTTCTGTTTGTGCACAGAACGCGTCCTTGGAGGCGTTTTGTACTGTGGTGTGATTTTTTTTTTATTCCGCTCGGAACGTTCTGTTGCTTCGTTCGATCGAATGCGTGCGGTGGATGGTTTTATGATGGCCGTATCCTATTGGAGACCACGTATCACGTGTCGCCGATATCCACTATCGTCCGGTGGTTTAGAGATTTTCCAACGCAAAGCTGAAAAGCGTCATCCATTGCACGGACATTAAAGTCCAAGTCTTCTAGATTTCCACTAGGTACCACGGTGGGCGTAGTCGCGTTTCCAACATGCCAGCTTCTTATGGCCACCAGACCGCAGGCATTATGTTTACTCTGTGTGCGCTTAGCACAGCCATCCCATCTGGAGTAGGATGTCCGGTTTTTTTTTCCTCCATTGCAGCATAGCAAAATGACCGTCGGGTTATTTCCGGGCACGGCTATCTAAAACCCACACGCCGCACATGGAATGACGCCACACAATCCAGCAAGGGAAGGCAAATAAACTACCGTGATACACCACAAACACAACACCATGTTTCCGTTTCGGTCGCTCTTTTTGCTGCGATGGTCCGCCTGCACGGTCGCATCCTCCTGGTGCATTGCAGCTTGCTGTCGCCAAGCATCGATTCCGGTATCTTTTGTGTGTCGCCTGCTTCGATAAGCACATCGGATCGAAACGTTTATGCGTTCCGGATGGCGTGTGCAGTAGGTTAGAGGTGAAGCACTGCTGCCCGTATTAAGCGCCAACACTGCGATGAGTTTGTTTTCCGAAGCGATTGTGAGCGTTTTCGCTTTGGCGTGACATTTACTCCAGATATGGGGTCTAGGCTGCTAGTGGGACCAACAGCTCTCCTGGACGTGGAGCTTTTTATTGAAAATATATTGAGCAATCAGGGTCGGAAAATGGTTTGCCAGCAAGCAAAACATGTTTTGGAATATCTTTGAACAAACCGTTGATGGTAAATTTCGCATCCGGTTGAGAGGACCAAATCGCTGTCATAGCATAGACAGGATCAAATAATATTGTTTTTTTTTTGTTTTTTTAGTTCCGGTGGACGAAAGGCTTCACCAGCACAAACAACATCGAATGAGCTAAATATTGTTTGTTTCAGTATTGCTCATGTCCAACTGGATTCGTTTGGAAGATTTTCCCGTCCGGACGTAGAGACACATTGAGCTGTCCGCTTATGAATTGTATCACGGTTGCTTGCTCGAAGGGCACTGATGTTTCCCACGTCCATATTGCATATAATGCCAGTGTACATGTCTGCCGGGACGAGCCCGTTTTGCCCGCGGGAACACTCATCACATCAAAAACAATCGAAACGTTACTGATGTCTGTTGTCTTTCGCCGTATTGTGTCATTGCATACCTGCATGGGATCAGCACAGTATGGTATGGCGTGCCCGAGGCTCGCCAAACCGCTTACCTTTAAAAGCCATCGAGGATAAACCGGACACTGTTCTACAAATATGGCTTTAACCCAGCTTGTCCGCAAAACGCACGTCCCAAGCAAACCGTGCTCCATATTCGTTTCAAAAGGGGGAAACGAACGCGGTTAATAATTCTTCCTTCCCGTGCGAACGTGAAACGTTGCGAGGTTTCGGGTTCAGGTCTGGATTGGAACGTTGATTGGGATGAATCGCTTGCGCAGAGGTGCTTTCTGCCATCATCATGGCTCTCATGTATGCAAATTATGTGGTCATACTATTTGCTATGCCGCTTGTATACGGGTTTTGTGTGCAGGATGTGAAGGTGAGCATGTGTATGTGTGATGACGGTAGCTTCCGGAAAGGCATAATAGTTTGTAGAAATTGGTATTGCATGTTGCAAAGGTGGGATGGAATGGGAAGAAGGTGATGGTCACCTTTGTTCCCTGCTAGCACGTGTGGGCAATCCCTGCTTCGTCTAGGCTGAAATTGTCGGACGACACTTCTCCTCGACTTTTACGATACATGCGGGACTGCTAGAACGTGAACGTTTATGGTCTTTTTGCATATGTGTTGTCCGTTTGTGCTATCAATATGCACCCGTTTTATGCATCATGCATTCAATGACATATTAGTTGTGCTATTGTATGGACGATATGATGTGTTCGAGATCGTTACCATGTACGGTCACAAGGACAATATTTGTTGGCAATCTAATGGAAATCTTTAATCTAATGGAATCCGATCTTTAGTAGCTTATAAACTTTAATTTTTTTGGTAAAAATGTAGCATAAATAGCTGCTAAACAGAACGAGTCTTGAATGATCTTTTCAATCAGAACAGTTTAGCTCAACTTTATCAATTTATGTAATAAACGAAATAGCTCGTAATACAGCTAAGGCATTTGCGTCTTAAATTAAATATCTCACATTACCACTATATCTTCCTTCCAGCGTCATACTATTACAGACTGGTGTCGTGTTCGTCCGGTTGACTTCAGCTGTTACTTTTTTTTTCTATGCTCTTGCTTCATAAAACACTTTACCTTCTTCTCTTCTACGCCCACCAGCCACAAGCAAGCACTTTATTTTATACTAACGTCTCCCTTTTGAACCTCTCTTCCTCACCATTGATGCATGTATGCCTTTAGCTGAAGGAAAAGGTAGCTCTGCTGGAAAAATCGCTCGCCGATGAGAAGCGTCGCAACGAAGATCTACAGTTCAGCGTGGACGAAGCCACCTTCTGCGGCGAGGAGTTGAACGTAAGTTTCCTTGCGATGCTGGCAAGTACGAGAAGTGGAATGTATAAAGGATTACGGGCCGGTCGAAACGCCACCAGGGACGGGCACGTACACACTTGTCACACGTACGTGTCCGTCCTGTGGCGAGAGGGCTCTGCGGGAGGGCTAACATCTCCGGGATTGAAGCATAAATTACGATTAGTAGTCTCCGGCTCGTGTTACTCGGCTTAGTTGTGTTTTTCACAGTCCATGCACTAGAGCAGCTGTGGGTTTATTAGATGAAACCGAGAGGTCAATTTCGAGCCCATCCCATCACTGTACGGCGTAAAAGAAAAACCGTGGAATGCGTTTTTCATACTAGTTTGTCCTTCTAAGATTGAGTTTGTACATACATGTTCCCTCTTATTCTCTCATGCGAGCTAATGATTCATTTCTAATCAATTTACCCGGTTGCGCAAAAATATTTTCAGGGAAAAATTCAAAATTCTGTAAATGTGAGTATTCCGTACGGTGTCGATAAAAAAGAGAGAGTGTGTGTGTGTTGGCCGAAAAACTTTGAGGTTTTTTGTATTGCCTTTTCTTTTGCCATTGTTATTACTTTATGTCGCATGAAACAGGTTTATAGTTTTTCTCCAATTGTGGCTAACGTCTTTTTATTATTATTTCGTAGTTCTGGCAAATAAAGGTAGTGGAAGCGCACGCACTCTCTTATAATATCGACTTTTTTCTATTGGTTGCTTCGTAATTGGTTGAATTTTATTTTAATTTTTATGTTCAATTGGGTAACGATATATTTTGTATCTGTACAATGTCTCATTGCATGACAATGTCTTCAGTATTTTGTTTGTAAACTGTAGTTTATTTGCTTTATTATGCTGAAAATATTAACATATTTTCATGCTGTTTTTTATCATTTTCGATAAAAAATTGATGTAACAAGTTACCGGTATTTATATTATGATAGTGATCAAAGCATGTCTCTGCATCTTGTTTGCTTGTTTTATGTGTATATTTTCAAAGATAATTAGCCTATCTGTCGCTTTTGTTCTCGACGGAAATGTTGTATTTTCACATGTAATCAATTCTGCTCGATCGAATATAGGCTCAAACACAAGTGTTCAAAGAAAGGATCGCCGATTTGGAGTCTCAGCTTGCTAGTGGTGGTACGTCAGGCAAGAGTGGCGAAGAAGCGACACCTGCAGCCCCATCGGAGGATATTATTGGTAACTATTATTCGAAGAAAGCACGATGGCATGATTTTTCCCCTCACGGTTGTTGTAAATCTTATTACATTAGCAGTGAAAGCTGAGCTGAATGCCGAAATCGACAAGCTTAAGGCGGAAATATTAGCCAAGGATCAAAAGCTTCATCTGACGGAGGAGCTTAAGCGTTCGCTCGAGAATGAGATACAGCTGCTGCATGAGAAGGTGGCGGACGTTGAACGGGCGGCCGATAGCAAGCTGTCCGCGCTCACCATTAGCGAGGAGTGTCTGAAGGAGCAAATCAATTACCTAGAGCATCGCGTGGACGAACAGAGCGATCAGCTAACAGTGAAGGATGCCGAACTGGAGAGTCAATATTTGGCATTGAAAAATGCCGAAAGCGAACAAGAAGAACGACTCGCCGCATTACAAGAGGACCTTCGTTCCAAGAAGGAATTGCTGGCGGAGCGCGATAAGTCGCTGCAAATGCTCGAACAATCGTTGGAAGATCTACGTGCCGAGGCACGTCAGCGCGAGCTGAAGCTGGTAGAAGTCGAAAGTGACCTTAAGATAAAGCTACAAGAGAAAGATACCTCTGGCAGTAGGTTGAATGAGAAGGTAGCCGAACTGGAGGCACAAATCAAAACGGCAAGCGAATTGAAGTTACAGCTTGACCAACAGTTGACGAATGCGAAAGAGACAATCAGAGTGCTTGAAGACGATCAGAGGGAAAAAGAAAAGCAAGTGCAGGAGATGAACAGGAAGCTCGCAGCAGGTGAAAGCTCACTGCAAACGGAAATCGGTCTACGGAAAGAGCAAGAGTTGCTAGTACAAAAGCTCCAACTGGATTTACAGTCACTCGCAACCGACGGTGCAAGTAGTGCAGCACAGCTCATTGCTCGACAAGAGGAACTATCCACGCAAGCCAAAAAGTTGGAACAGCTCGAAGCGGACAAACTGACACTCGAAAAGGAGCTTAGTACGCTTCGGGCAACGTTCGAACAATCACGCTCCGAGCAGGACGTGCTAATAGCCGAACTTCACACGCTAGCCGATACGGAGCGAAAAGCGGTCGAGGAGCTCAAAAAGGAACTACAAACAGCGGAACACGAAAATCTTGCCAAAGATAAGCAGCTGGAGGAGAATGAGGTGCTAGTGGGAGCATTGCAGAAGGAGCTCAAAGAGCTAAATGTCGCTAATGCCAGCCTAACGCAGGAACTAACGGCTACAAAAGCTAGCTTTGCCGATAAGGACGGTACGTTGGCTAATATCTTGCAGGAGAAGATCGAACTGGAAAAACGGCTAGAAGAGAGTAAAGTGGAGATGAGTGGAAAGGTTAAGCAACTGGAGGAACAGCTACGAAATCAAGAAGAATCTTTGCGTAAAGAACTGGAAACCAACATTTTCTCGTTCCAGCAACAGCTCGCTGAACGAGAAGAAAAACTCGCCAAATTTACAAAAACTACAGAAGAACTTCAACAGCAGCTCGCTGCATCTCAGCGGCAGTATAAGGATGTGGTTGATGAACTAAAACAGGCAAATGAAACGATTTCTACGCGAACAACTGACGCACAACAGCTAGAACAACAGCTCACGTCTCTCCAATCAGAGATCAACTCAAGAGATGAGCAAATTTCGAAATTAAACGGAGCACTTTCGGAAGGTGCTTCTCGGGAGGAAACCACTGGAAGAAAGCTGAGTGATGTGCAGGAACATTACGGTAAGCTAGAGATTGAGCATGCCGATCTACGACGAAAAATGGATGCTTTGGAACAAAAGTCGTCTCAAGTGCTGCAGCAAAAACTGGACTTGGAGAAAGAACTCGATATACAGCGTTCCAGTACGGTAGATTCAAACTCAGAGCTTGCGAAGTTGACCGAGGAGCTCAAGTCGAAACAACGGACGCTGGATGACCTGCGAGACAGCTATGATACGCTCAAGATCGAATCGGAACGCCGTGCGGATGAGAATGCGCAGACGACCGCGTCGCTGCAGGAGCAGGTCGAACGAGTGCGGCAAGAGATGCAACAACTGTCCGACCAGAAAATCATCCAGGAAAATGAACTCAACACAGAACTACGCAAGATCAAAGAGCTTGCAGAGCAGGAGAAAGAAAACTTGGTGCGAGAAATTGCTGCCCTGAAGGCAAGCTTCGAGGAGGAACGACAACGACTGTCCAACGAGCTGAACGAAGAGACGGTCAGAAAGATGTCGCTGGGTGAGGAACTGGTGGCATTAAAGTTAGAGATGGAGAAAACGGTTACGGAGCTAACGGGTAAGCTACAGACTGTGCTGGTGGAAAAAAGGCAAGAAAACGAACTTAAAGAAACATCGGTGCGTGAAGCTTCTGAGAGAGAAGAACAGCTAAAAAAGCAGCTACAAGAAAGCTTGTCAGAGTCCGATGGTTTACGACAATGTCTGGAGGAACTGAAGAAGTCTATGGAGCAAGGAAGTCAAGATCTGTCGAATCAGATCGCTCAAAAATCTCAGCGCATCGTTGAGTTGGAGCAAGAGGTTGGCGACCAACGAACACAGCTCGAAAGGCGATCGGTTGAAGTCGCAGAGATGATTGAAAAACTTCAAGACAACGGAAAAGCACACGCGGAAATGTTGCAACAGATGGAAGACTGCTACCGTCAGATTGAAACGCTGCAGAAGGCAAAACAGGAATCGGAAGACTCTTGTCAGCAGATACAGAAGCGTCTGCAAGATCTGAACAGTTCGTACAGCGAGATGGAAGAGGAGCAAGTTGACCTGGTGAGTAGAGAGGAGACACTCAAGAAGGAGTTGGCAAATCTGCAAGAACAGATGCAACTGGCGGCAGCTGAGTACAAGCAGCGCTTGGAAGAGTTGGCAGCCAAGAACGAAGCGTTGGTAAAGCAGTTGGATGTGGCATCATCTGCTAAAGGAGCCGTTGAGACCGATCTGAGCACGTTGCGTCAGCAGTTGGAGTCGAAATCTTCTGCCTTGGATATTCTTCAAGCTCGGGTTGAAGAACTAAGTCCACTGACGCAAACAAAGCTGGAGCTGGAAAATCAGGTTCAAACTTTGCAACAATCGCTTTCCGGTAAGGATGCTACAATAATGGAACTCACGGGATCACTAGAAGAGTATCAAAAACAAGGCACGCTGAAGAGCGCCCAATGCACTCAGAAGGAAGACGAAATCAAGCATCTTCGAGATTCCATAGCTGGGCGTGAATCGCAACTTAAGGAACTACAGGAGAAGCTGGAAGTGGTACAGAGAAATCTCGCCGAAAGCACGGAACATAGCAAGCGTGCTGACGGAGAAGCTACGGAGCTGAAGGAAGCACTGGAAAAATCTCGCGCGATACAAAAAGAACAGGAAGAGCGTTTAAAAGAGCATCAACGGCGCGTCAATGAGCTGGACATAAAGCTGACCGCTCAAGCGACCCAGTTCAATGAATTGCTCGATCGCAAGAAGACATCCGAAACGGAGTATTCGAACCGTACGCATGAGATGAACCAGAAGCTACTGGAACTGGAAAGTGCCAAAAAGCAAGAGATCCAAGAGCTTCAGCAACGTCTGGCGGAGCTACTGCAGAAGATCGAGGTACAAGTATCCGAAACGGCACAAACCGTGAGCAGCAAACGGGAGGTAGAGAAACGGCAACACGAGCTTGAGTGTGCCAAAAAGGATCTGGAACTGCGCGAAACTGAACTTCAGCTTGCCAACCGCCGACTAGAGAAAGAAAACGAACATCTACGAGCACAGATGACGGCCAAAGAGGCCGAGCTAACGAAGCTCGCGAAAGCAGCTAGTTCGGCAGCAACCGCAGCGGACAACCCCGGTGCTGTACCCAACAGGATCACCAGCGATACGAAGGACGATGATACCGGGGCGCAGATAGATTTCCTCAACTCGATCATTGTCGATATGCAGCGCAAGAACGAGAAACTAACGCTGCGAATCCAGGCACTCGAGTCAACAAGTGCGGACAGGTAAGCGAGCTCGTTAGTTTCTGACAGATATGTTTTTCTTCTAACCCGATAACATAATGTTGTTGCAGTCACAACATGAGCTTCGAGATTTCGAAACGCAAACCGGCACCACGTGTGTTTTGCGACATTTGCGACGAATTTGACCTGCACGAAACCGAAGATTGCCCGAAACAGTGCTCCGACAGTCCACCGGAATCGTTGAAGCACCCAGGGGAAGGCAAAGAGCGTAAGGTACCGCCACCAAGGAAATATTGCGAAAGTTGTGAAGGTAAGTATCGAATTTTGCTTTCTTAATTACGTATTATTTTCGAGACTAGTATAAAACACTTCGCCGCTCTTGATTTTTATGATTCTTCTGATTTGTTTTTTGTTACTATCAGGCACGATCCAACCCTTTTTATTTGATACTGGAGTAAACAATATAAAGTAGTTTTTGGATAAAAGACGAAATGTAGTGTTCTGTTTTTCTAAGGAAGTTACTTTACTTATAGCATCGCAATTACTGATCATAAAATGCTGTATTCTAGTTCTACCGACCCTGGTCCCTTGCTGGAGCTTTAAGTCTTTCAGCAATAAAAGCACAACAACCTACCAAGGAAAACGGAGCAGTAAATTGGGATTAATTTTCTGCTCCATGATAAGAAAAGGTTCCCAGGCATAAAAAATGTGCATACAAATCGCAGCACGTAAGAACTTATCTCACATGCTGCATCAGCGCAGTGAGAAGCAGTAAAAGGAAAATCTTACGCAAGGATGTCCGTACATTTTCGAAACGTTTTTCCTACTTCTCCGCGTTTAGTAAAAACCATGACCTTAAGATAACGCTTCTGAACGAGGTTTCTTTCACCAGTACAAAACAGCTACCGTATCTACCGTAGTTTACCTATCCTTAGGAGATTTTTATGGTTTTTTTTTGTTTGTCGTATACATCAGAGACTAAGAGAAAACCAGTGCATTTCATGAAATTTATAATATGTACCTTCAGCATTTGTGAGAGTAAATTCCCATAGCGACGTAACTAAAGCTGATCATAAATTATGGACGGATTAAGTAGATGTATCGTTTGAAATGCAATTAACAACCATGTTGCGACCGATTGTAGGCATTTGAAAAGCAGCGCATGTTCCAGTGGTGGGAGACTATAATGGTACTGACTGAAGTTAGGAGGCAATTAAATAGTGCATGCATTTTATGGTTCTCAGCAAAAGTACCTGTTAATTTCACGTCCTGGTTATACATTTGTTATTTAAATTGGTGACATGTTCAAGTATAATTTTCTTTGTTGTGTCCAAGAACTAGGGTATACATTACGCAACAGATCTAATGTGATGTTTCTGAGAAAAAAGCTTTATACTATGTACAACTTTTTTTATTTCTTTTGTCTATTTCCAGTGTTTGGACATGAGATAGGCGAATGTCCCGACGATGAAACGTACTGAATGAACCCTGAAAGTCACCTCCAGCGCGTTGATGGTCAAAGCTATTCTGCATATCAGTTTTAATCTATTTTGTTTAGTTAGACTTTTGCAACACAATTTTATGCTATTTAATCAACTCTATTCATATGGAATTTAGGAAAGTTAATTTATTTCATTAGTGGCAGCGTTTTAAAAACATTTTTTTCAATTAGTCGCATCTAAGAATTCTTTTGATAGAAAAAAGAACTCGCGTTCCTGTTTTCTTTTAATTAAAAATGGTTTTTCGCGTTATTCGGATGCGTTTACAAATATGAACCAGCAAAAACCCGGAGGTATGATAGTTAGAATAACTCAAAAATTTATACTGAATCAGAATATATAGGTCACATTTGCACCGTTCTATAAAGCATTTCAATGTAGCGCCGGTTTTCCACACGCTCCGCGAGTCCGAAATCGTTGGGGCCTCAATTCGCTTTCTCAATTACCACCTCAATCGCCGCCCTCCTTTTTCTCCTTCATCGCTTCCCGGAATCGCTCCTCAAACAGAGACAGTTCGGAGAGCAGATCGGTGATGGCGTTCATAAACGCTTCGTGCGGCGAATATTCCGACGTCGTTTGAATGCGCAGTACGAACTTGTGCTCGAGCGGGTGGGGAAGTTTGTAGCCTGCGAACAGCACATTCGGATCCTTCAGCAGCTGGCTGCAACATGATGTAAAAGGTGGCACATGCAATACACTGCATTCGTACGACAGGAGACATACTCACTTGCGAATCATGTTGCCCAACGTGTGATCTTCCTTATTCACGGTGAATATCGCAGCATTCGGTACTTTCATGTCCAATTCTTTGATAATTCTGAAAGAAAATGGTATGGTTTGTGAGCTCGTTTAGCGAGGGAACAGGCGATGCCGCCGAAATCTGCCGGCTTATAGGACTCACTTTTTCTCTCCTTCGTATAGGAGGAAAGATTCGAAAGTGGGCGGTGCGTTCATGATTACAGGTTAAGCTGACGGTCTGGATTTACTACTCAAAAGAATAAAACAGGGGAATTGTAGAATTTAAACGTATTTTTGCCTTAAATAATATCACACACAGCGAACGAGGAAAATTGTTTACTTCACAACTTCCTATGAGGTTTTCTTCCTCTTCCCTATCTATTTGACCGTTTGACAGCACTGCGAGCAATGGGAAGGAATAAGCATTGCGTTACCTATCGCATGGATGACAACATGAATATAATGAACATTCGGTGCATTGTTTTACTGCTTAATTTTGAATAATTGTTTTTATGAGGAGTCTACACGATATTTAAGCTGTTGATTGATCTTAACCATTTATCTTATAGCGCAATATTTCCCGTCTCTGCTAAATATTCCGTCCTTCTCAACCGTCATTACAAATGGAACGTCAAACGCGCAAACGTCAGTTCATCGAGACCTGCCTTCGTGCGTGCGTGCGTGCCATTCGCGTCCCTTTCTGCAGGTGCTCTTTACCACCGCGTCGTTTCCACTTCGTTCACAGAAAAACGCAAGGCAAATGCGCTCCGTTTCCTCTTCGGGATTATAGTCGTTTTTCGTGGCCCGACAAGATCGAATGTCCTGCGTGGTGGCGCCCCCGTAATTCTGGGTTGTGAGGTGTTCCGACGAGTAGCAGCAGCAGCAGTGTGTTGAATGAGAGGTATTCCTTTCTCGGGATAGTGCGAATGAAAAGTGTAGCTAGGATTTTCACGGAAATCGTTCGTTCTCACGAATAGTTCATGTACCCAAGCCTAGTGCGTATGTGCTTGTTTGTGTGAGTGCGTGTAGATTTTTGTCAGGATTTTCCAGGTTTGTCTGTGTGTTCTGCGGGCGTGTGCCGCACCGGATGTTCGACTCCGGATCGATGGATTCCGTAATCCATACTATCAAAGTGGCAATGCTCTGACTGGAACCTAGATAAAACTCAATCGGATCTTTCATATTCTGTTCCTTATGGCCCGAAAAAGGGCTCGACACCTGCAAACTCCCTCGGCTTACTCTAGGGTTTGTTATGTGTGGCCGGGTGGGGGCTCGGTTTTCGGCAATTGTTGCGTCTGGCAGAAGGACTGTCAAAGGAGCGGCTAAGAGCTGACGATTCCGCAGTTTGTCACACCTGCGCTGCCGATGTCAATAAAACACACCCCAATCTACAGTGCCTGGATAGTGCGTGCAACCAATTTTCTCGAGAAAGAAAACCCCATACACATCCAACCGAGACAATGCAGTGCGTTGCCAGCAGCTGTTCGCGTTTGCCAAATTCCAACAGTGGGTGCCATTCCGTGTTCCCTCCCTGTGTTCCTGTGTTTTCTCGTGTATGTAAATCATCCCCCTGCTCAATCCGCTTCCCTTCCAACAGGGTCGCGATTGTGTGATAAAAAGAAGACCGCACGCGTCACACACTGTTGTGTATGCGAAACGATGGGAGTTGTAATACCCCCGCAATTGACAGCGGCTGTCATTTTTTCGGTATGCGAGGGAAGAAAAACAAGAACGGCAGATCACGAAAAAACAGAGAAGCAAGAAACAAAACAAGCCAAATTCTTCGCCAAAATATTTGACACGCACGAAACGTGAAGTTTTTGTACATGCGTGTGTGTGTGTGTATGTATGTGTGAAAAATAATTGCATTTTTATTTCTCCTTACAGCCAGCAAAGGGTGAAGGTGTGTTGTTCTTGTGTGTTTATTGTGTGTTCAAACGTCGATGTGTGCGTGCGTCGTGTGTCGCAGTGCGTGTGTGTGTCTGTGGTTCGGTGCAGTGGTAAGAAGCAATCCGTGAACGAGAACGTGAAGTGCGGGGCGGCATCCGGTTTCTGTCTAGTCGTGTGTATTTCTTTTTATCATCATCGTCGTTGTCGTCGTCGTGTGTGTTCGCTCTCGTCCTCGTTCGTACCGGTGGTGTTGGGCAAAGAGTGGCCCCATGCACATGATACCACCAGCATCAAAGTAACCACAGTGTAACCGAAAGACAAATTCGCTCCTGTCACCGTTCCAAAGCATCCTGCGAGTGGATTGCAATTCGCGTCGTATAGAAAAGAAACACAAGCCCACAACAACAAAAGAACATGGCTGAGGCGGCAAACAATGGTGCAGCGGCCGCAGGATCTAGTGCTGCAGCACCAGCACCAGCTGCAACAGCAGGAGCAGCCGGTGGTGCATCAGCATCCGCCGCCAACAACAACGGTGTCGTCAACACGAACCCAAACGCCGAAGTCATCCGTGGCCAGTTGTTCGAGGTTGGACCGCGCTACGTAAATCTGGCCTACATCGGCGAAGGAGCCTACGGAATGGTTGTGTAAGTATCAGGTTATTCCTTGCGTTGAAAGTGAACGAGGCACAGGAGGCGACTGTTGCTTTCTCGTTGCTTCGTTGTCTCCTTCGGTTTTCGGTCGGTGACCTACTTTCCGGTGTTCGAGCCCGGGATTGCTGTTTTTATTTGCCTACTCTGTTAGCATCCGATGGGCGGGTGCTTTTTGCTTTAGTGTTGTTCAGATTATTTGATCTCGGACCAGAGAATGCTAATGGGGGCGGCACTTTTAAGAGAATTAATCTATTTCGTGGAGGGGACGAGTATTCCCGGAAACATGTAAGCATATTTAGCGCTATTTAGCACTGTTCTCAAAAATATCCTTTCATTGCATCTACTGTTTAAAATACCCTCGAATTGGGATAAGGACCAAAGAAAAACAATTGCTTTGCATTGCTGGAATTTAAATTCTAACGATAAAAGTTATGCAATTCTAGCATCTTCTCAGATGTGCCTCACATACTTATGGCTGTTGAAGTACGGTTGTTTCTTATCGATCGATAAGATACTGTTTGCTATTCAGCTACGCAGATAATTATGGTGATACCTGTGAAAATAAGTGACCAAGAACTTGTGAAACTAAGGAAATTCAATTGGGTCGCATCCCATGTTTTTGATTTCTTAAAACATTTTCTTTGTGCCATGATGTTTTCCTTCTTCTTGGTTTATTGATTTTTACCCTTAATTTGTATTTACTTTCCCTTGCTCTTTTGCAATTCAACCTGTAACTCTCAACTACATCGCCAGTCGCTATTGATTAACATTGCTCAAGCGTGTTATGGTGTTACTTGAGTCAAGAATTAGTTTGAAATTGGGAGCATGAAACGGTAAGATCTTGTATAAAAAAAGTTCTGGATTGTGTAAAAATAGGTTTATGCTTACGTTTTTCAATGTTTTGTCATTGTCTTATCTTTATGGCTTATCCTTTCGCATTTTTCACCATGTCGTGACGATCGTTAAGAACAATTTACTGATTCTTAAATACGCGTCGCACAAATGAGGGCTTCCATCAGAAGTATAAAACCACTACCCACCCCGCCGCATAGCTGCTGGAGTTTATATTATAAATAGGATAAGGATAAGCGGTAGGCGATAAAAATAACAACCACCCACAACACCCACCGCTTCGCATCGAAGGATGCAAATAGGGTTCGAGCCTCTTCGGAGCGCAACCTACACGTCACGGACGCACAAGCGAGCTCGGAGGCTTTCGCTTATTCGCTGCAAAAGAAATCAATATCTTAAGCCACTGCTGGCTTGACTCGATTCACGTAGGTGTTGCAAACTTTCGTTTGCTTTCGTTCGGTTGGCAATGAGTGTTTTTGAATAGGAAAAAAATTCTGTCCGTACACTTTGGTTCATTCATGCAGCCGTGCACCCGTTAGGGCTGGAAATTTAAAAAAATGAATAAGTGGCATCGAATCGAACGTGTGCGAGATGAGTCGAGATGAATCGACGCTTACGATGCTGATGCGGTCTAGACTTGTTTG
>JXXA01010918.1:0-16998 GCA_000956255.1 Anopheles punctulatus | reverse complement strand
ACGTTAATCACATCCAGAGCACTCCAGCGACGGACGAGAATGACAAACGTAAACATCATGTGAAATCAATTAAACACGAGCCACAAGATGAACACGATCTCCAGAAAAAGACACCGAAAAAAAACGCGACCCAAGATCTCGAACTGTTTGTCGAAACAAGATACGCATGAGAAATTCGGTTGCCGTCTGGATCGTATCGCATTATCGCGCGAGCATTCGCTTGGCATCGTTGTGGCGATCGTTGTCTACAGACAGTGGCTAAATTAGCGCCACCGCCTCTGCGAGCCGCGTCAATGTTGCAACACGATGGTGTGAACAAAATGGTGACGTACACGGTTTGGTCCCCTTCGCGAGCAGGGTGCTCAATCGCGTCATCCATCGCAGCGCGCCTACACGATGTTCCATTGCGTGGCTCTTTATTATAGCCCCTTCCGATGAAATAACGCTGGAAGCGAACAGCACAGCCGTCGGAAATAGGTGCTATCACATCGGCTGTGATGAGTCATTGCAATGTGCACGAGCGAATGGATAGTTTTTTGCATCGTCATACCGTCGTTGAGTATGTTTTTTTTTATATCGCATTATGCTTAATCACTAACCACACACCAAACGTCACCTGCATTCTTGATAAAATGGAACAGCCCGCGGCGCCACCATAAACGGCCTTGCCCTAGAGGAACGATCTTCTTTAGTCGATCGGATGGGATGCCAAGATCATTCTTTCTGAAAGATGCCCTTCAACAAGAAAGAAGAAAAAATACCGGGTATTTAAACACACAGACACGAAGAAGACAGGCGCGGCTGGGCGCGTTTGTTGTGGTCTGTCAAGGTCCTAAAAATAGTTACCACAAAAATACACCTATCAATCCGTCTGGGAACGAGTTGTCATTGGGCGTAGGAAGGGTATTTGCAGGCACGGCATATTTTCTCTTCACACGAGACACGCAGAATGACACGGGTATGCGGTTTCTACATACATTCTACATGTCTCGCACACGGGCAATTATGCTTTTTGCCGTGCTGATCGTATCGGTGCCAGCGGATCCGAAAGGACCGACAGGGAACACTTATATGACGCAGCTAATATATATATTTTTTTTTTTGCTCCATGGCGCACACATGTTCTATTTGTGAGGATTCGATTTGTTTTCCAATTTTCATCGGCCATGGCAACTGCCGGAAGACGACATTATATGGTGGCGCGATGCGAATTTTCTCAACCCACTAAACGATCTTTTTCAAAACCCCTTCTTTTTCGCACCTCTCAACCGTGGCGGCGAGTATCGTGCGACGGTAAGATCACTTTACACGCTTTTTCTTTTTTGCTCGCCCACCTCACACACACGCGCGTGAGTGGTGACATTTTAAATAAAGAAATACGCTGTTGCTAAGCGATCTTATCGGGCGCGATGAGTGAAAGCGAAAGCTCACCAGTAGCGTTGGGCGAAAAAGATAGACCCGTTGCCGATGCGAGTTAAAATTACATATTAATTGCTTGAACTACGTTCCACTGTTTGCCGGCTTAGTTTGAGAGGCGCTTGCTTTTGCAACACGGCATTCCTCCTTGCATGAAGGGGCAGAACGCCACTCTGCTTTCCTTTGTTAGCAACCAATTTTAGCAGGCAGCTGGCTAAAAACGTATCATCAAGTTCTTTTGTTCGGCTAGTACAGAACTACAAAGCCACATTCGTTCGGCTGAGACAGCCCGTAGTCACGTCGTTTGATTTTGCACGGGAATTCCAACTAATAAAGTGGGCAAAAACTAGGTTACAATAGGTCATTTATATGGTCATCAGCTTGGGAACGAGCTAAATGTCTGTATCTGACAGCACAGAGAACTACGATATGATTATAAAATATATATCTGCAAGCGATAGTCATTTGACTTCATGAAAATTAATTATTAACTTATCTTTCCGTGAAATGAGCATTTTTGTTACTCTGTAGGATTATATGCGCAATTTGATAAGTACTATAAATCAGTCGCAGCGAATACAATAAACTGGTATTAAGCATACAGAAATTTATAATAAATATGGCCCAGCTTCTAACGTACAGCTCGACGTGAATTGTGGACCCTTTTTTACATAAACAAAACTACATCAAAAAAGAATACTACAAACAGGCATGTTTAAAGGCACAATTTCACAACTTCCACCTTAAAACCTTAACCGATACTGCCTGTTCTAGCGAATCACAAGGTTTGTTTATCATTTCCTGTTCATTTCAGTGCTTCCACCGCTGAATGAAGTAACGAAGTTGGTCTCGCAACCAAACTAAACAGCTTCTGAAGGAAAGCGCGCTTAGCCACGGACAAACGCGCACGATAGCACAGAGGATAGGGTGAGCAAAAGGGCGCAACCTCAGTATCTTCGTTTGTTTACTCGAAAGCAAATGTCGATTCCCGACCCGATCTAACAAACACTGTTGCATCATAAGCTAACATCCTTTTTAGTGGAGCACATGCGATGGGAAATCGCATTGCACACACAACAAACCAGCTCTACGAAGGGCACACTGATGGAACCATATGAAAACGGAAAAGAGCACAAACACCGCACCGGAAGCTCGTGTTCGTCCGGAACACGGACAGTAAAATTAAGAACGCAGTAGATGCGTTTATTAAAGTCCCTCATTCAGACGGTGATTCTTCCTCCACTACTCGGGAGCATGTTTTGACGAAGCATCAAGTGCATTTGATAAGCGGCAGATGCGGCTTTCTATAAAGAGAGGACGATGCTGTCAATCAAAGTACCCCTACCACACAGACACACACTGGACAAACCGATCGTTCATTCGTGGAGAACAGTGTGCGAACATGAGCGTTAAATAAATAAGCACATAACTTTCTTCGACTGGTTCGATCTTTTCTATCAACGTCGATCTTTTCTATCAACAATCGAGCTTGCTACGTGAGCGAAGGAACATATTTATTATTGTACGAATCTAATCGATTGCGTTCTATTTTTGAGATGGAACAAGGAGTTAATCAATCACTTGATTATCAGCACCCATTACAGTAAATTGATTATTAATCGCAAAGCATCCATACACATTCATGTTTACGTGAATTTTGATTTCGAACATTTGCTCACATATAGGTTATGTCAGTGTGAAATCAAAGACGAATTTACGCGACCATACGATACAAACGGTTCACGATCGAATTATCGTTGCACTTCACCGGGTGCAATACCGGAAGCCGTCTCAAATGTTGTCAAAGACCATTCGAGTGTGAGAAATGAAAATTCATATCTCCGCAAACGGCTCCCACACGCGGTATCGCATGACAATCAAATACGATCTCCACCCACACCCCTTGAGGTGCGGTTTGAGCAATGCGATCTCGTCTACGATAAATCATATTACCGCTCGCCGTGTTGTTGTTTCCCCCTTTCAGCCCTGGAAGATCGCCTAAATTCACGCATCAAAGAACAAGCAGGTTTGTGTTGTTTTTGAGTCTATTCTTGGGGGCACCATCTCGAATGGAACGAATATTTTGCGCATTCACATCCGGGGTGTAGCGTGAGGATCATCCTCCCGCCCAACCATTGCGACCGAACAAGGGCAAACCAAGCGAACTGTAGGTGGTTCGGAATGAAACAAAAAAAAAGAAAGCTAACCTAACCGAGCGTGACGTCACTTAGCCTCAGCGAACACCATGACCATCACTAACGCCACCGTGCGCCAGATCACTTGAGACGATGGACGTGATCCAGCTGATGATGCTTTTTAATAGACGGGAAGAATGGAAATATCTTTCCTTAGCCAGAAAAAAAACAAGCGGAAATGAAAACATTCTACTGGCTGGTGCGCACGCCGGACACGAACCTCGCCGTGCTTATTATCTCATCATATTTTCTCCAATTTCCGACCGAATGAAGATGAAGACATATTTGCCCGGTGTCAGTGGGACGACGATGATATCATCCGCCTGCAAAACCGGCACACGCAGGAGACAAGACAAACAGTTGAAGCGCTAAACGAATCGAAACCACCTCCACACCATATGGCCAGTTAAGCAAGCAGCCGGAGGGGGAAGTACGAATTTTTGCCCGTGCGGTGTTGTTTTTTTTTGCCATGTTTGTCTCGCGCGTATGAGAAAGCGGCTAAGGACGAGGCCAAGGTTGAATCCACGCGCTCGGCTCCAAGTCCATCCGCGTTGGTAAAATAACGACGTCAACGACGATGGTTTTAGCATTCTTCGTCCAATTGAGTGTCAGAATGACCACCAACGGAATACAGAAAAAGTTCCCGAAATGTGTCCAAAACTTTGTTCAATCGACCGGAGTCGCTAGAAATATGTTCCCAGTTCGTCGGGCGTTAGGATATAATAGGATGATGCCCGCCACGCACATTCCGTACACAAGTTCCCGAAGGAAAAACGGGGCATTAATTCGAGAGAGGAAAAAAAATGGGTGGATAATCAGGTTTATTGCTAACCATCCCCACTTATCCGCAAAGTTACGCTCCGTGAAAAAAGGGATAACGTTTTATCAGACGCGCGCGAGCGCACGTCCACAAGTTCGCCTTAAGGGTACCCGAGTCCCACCATAAAAAGGATGCCACCAGCAGAACAGCTAACTTCCCGTACACGTGCGCTTGTTGCAAAAACAAGTAAAGCAGATACGCAAAAACCACACGCGCCTCCGAGCGTCCGATTAAGTTACACCAACTTACAGCGCGAGCTACCACAAAGTCCGAAAAGGATACATTTGCCCCGGGCGCGTCGAAATCGAAAGCGATAAAATCGCGCGCATCCCATCATAAAAGGGAGTCAAAAGTTTTACGTCTTCTTTCGTGGAGCAGCCCGCAATGTCCCCGGAGCTGGTTCTGCTGGTTCGGGGGTTTTGTTTACGGCAGCACAAGCAGCACTAGAACTGGGTCAAATGCGGATGGCGCGATTTGCAACCGGAACACTTTGAATCAGGAGAACAGAACACACACACTTCATCTCGATTTCGTTTTTGTCGTTCTCTACAATGCAAGAAAGGGGAAAAGAACAGATGGAACAGAAAACTCATACCGGAAGTGATCTCCGACTGAGGAAAAAAAAATGGGGGAACAACTCGGGAAGCAAATATTTACGATCGCTTCGCTGCAATTGAAAGTTGATCCGGGGCAGAAGCGTCCGATGGCTAACATAAATAAGAATGGTTATAATAAATCGAAGGATTGTATGCAATCCATATGTGAGTGTTTCGGGGAAATGTAATCCACGGGAAGGGAAAGAACAAAAACGCGAGTACCCATCCCATTTGAGGTTTGTGTTTGTGGTCGTTTAACGAAGGGGTTGTTAAGAGCTTCGTTCGTTGTGCAGTGTTGCTTGATCAACCCAGCGAACGCGAACAGTGGAGGTACAAATTATAATCCCTGCCCGTGGCTGGCCATTAACCTTCCGTTCACCTTTAACCCGCGCCTGGCGACCTAGGAGACCTAAATATAAATCCACCATAAAGCAATCCCATAAGAAGCCGCCGGAATGCATTACCCCGTCTTATCCGCACCGATCGGAACACACATTCCTTTTATCAATAGACGACGGTTACCTCTCCCGTTCGCCACTACTGTTCCTGTTTTATGCTCCTTTGCGCCTTTATTTTCCTCAAACAGAAAGGTATCGTGCGATTCGAATCTACGATTCAAATGTGACCTACTCGCGGGCTCGTACCGCCGGGAGGGACTTTTTAGTAGCGATTAGCAGCGGCCGGTCCCAACGGATTGTGACATTTACGAAAGGGAAATTAATGTACGACAACTTCATTCGCGCACGGGAGAGGCATGGGTTCGGTCCATATTTTTCGTTACCGGGTTTCACTCCCGCTTTCCGTTTGATTAATTAGCAAGTACGGAGGGGCGGAATCCAATAAGCATCTTGCTGCTGGGGCACCGTTTTATAAAGCTTCATCCGTTGGGCAGAAAGAATTTCGAGCATGAGGTTAAATAAGAATTTGTTATCACATTAAATTGCCCTGTCCGTAACAACTTGAAACTTAAAAAGTTTCTTTTTATACGAATTATAAAGGGTACATGTTTTAGGAGAAATTAAATCAAATATATACACCTAATGGTATTTATACTCATCATTCGAATTTTGAAAACTCATTGCCGTCTGTTAATCATTAAGAAATTGTTTCAATGGATGTTTGAATTGGTTTGCGTTTACAGAAAATGGACACCTTTGTCTGTTAGAATTGGAGTTGCCGGAAGTTGTTTTTAAAAACAACAACAAAAAATGTCCTAAGCAAAACAATGTTATTCAAACATTTCGCTTTACCCTACCTATAATGGCTGTCGTTCCGTGCCGCGAACGAGTATGTAAATACCAGTACATTAGCAAACGCCAATTGACGTACTGGGCCGCAGTTCGTTAGGCAGTAGGCAATCAATTATTACCGCCGATTGTCACACGGTATCCCTAACATACCCAACACGCCGCCATATCGCGAGCGTAGTGCAAATTTATCGCACGTTTTACGTCACAACACGCAGCAGTTTGTACCGCCAGTGATCACGTTTGATTGCAGCTGCAGCATTTTTGTTTGTTTTTTTTTACATATTTCTGCTCAAAAGCTGATAAACGACACGAGCTTCTTCTCGGTGTCAGTCATCGCACGGGGACGCCTTGGTCAAAACGTTCTACATATGCAAAGCACTTTGGCCGGCACGACAGAGGGCTTCTGGTCGCCAGATGGTGTTCAGACCGAAGCGTCGAAGAAAGACCGGGTGGATCTTATCTTCACAAACACCGGGACGACATCGGATGGAAACCAGCAGCAAATCGTCTCGGTCACAATGTTTGTGTGCGAAAATCGATGAGCAGACTCATTTTATTGGCTTGTGTGTGTTTTGTTTTTATTTTTCGCTTACTTTACCCCAACCCAACAAGGACGAAACCCGGTGACTCTGTTTATGATAATTTATGCACGAACGGCAACGCACAAATCGAATCGAGCCCGGCAAAATGGCCAACGGATCATGCAGAATGTATGCCGAAACCGATGCCTAAACGGAACATGTCGCCACAACAATACCCACCCCCTCCCGTTCCGTGTGAGTGAGTAACATTCCGTCAGGTTCGGTGGTGGTGCTCAATCTAAACAACAAAAAAAACGACACCTTTTTATCGCCCTCATGGCGAGTACTTGGTGCTCGAGGTTCAATGAACCGTTCAGTACTTAAGGTATCCGGGTGGGGATGGTGGTTTGCCGCCGTCGTCACCGTGTTTGCTCTGCTTTAAATCCTCTTCTGATGGTGACGCGTTCATCGGAAGAACGCGACACTGACAAGCTTCACTCCAGAGTGTCACATCAATATTCATCGAAACCGCATCGAGACCGAACGATGGCTAAGAACGTTGTGCCGCAGAGGCATCAGCAGCAATCAAATCCACCCATGAGAAGGGATTTTCTCCATTTACATTACCACAGCCAACGCGCGAAGCCAATAGACCGTACTTAGGTGCGGATTTTCTTTCATGAGATGCTTGCCTGCGATTGAGCAGCGTAAATAACTATCGTGCGCGACGCCTTAAACAAACTAATTTTCCCTCCCCGAATGGCTTAAGTAGTTCCATGGCGGGAATGCGAAAAGAAATGCCATTCCCAACGCGTTGCCGTGGTGTCACTACGGTTTGTGGAGTAAAGAAGACATTCCTCTATCTCGGCCTGTGTATCCGCCCGGGATCTTGCCCGCATACGATTAATGCATCGACAATGGGACGTTAGTGGGAGAACAACAGTGTCCTCTTGCACCGGAGTCATGTTCGCATATGCTACGCACATATGTTCCTCTTCCTTCCCTCTTTTTTCCGTTCCGTGTTCGACCACTTTGCTGCTCCGATCCGTGACACGACGTGCTATTCGTTTATGCTGTCCTCTCTCTGGATTATCCATTGATAGGCCAAACCGAGTGTCGACGGATGGTATTGTGTAGTGTCGGTTACGGTGTCTTTTTTATTTCGTTTCGTCGTTCAATTCCCGAGAACATAGAAGAGTGTCCTAAAAAATAGGAAAAAAAGCCAGACAATAAAACGATGACCTTCTCGGAACCAGAACAACCCGAAAATAACGCTCGCACAGTAATCGCTTTACGCAACGCAACGGCGGGGTGTACACCGTCATTACACGCGTGCCGGCCCATCCTTATGCTCCTTAGGCTATGGGACGGGAACCCGTGGATCGTCACTGTGAAAACCGCTCCCTGCTTAGCATATTTTTAAATCCAGTTTCGCTCTTTCGCCCAACCTTTTTCTTGCTGTACACAGCGTGTATGTGGTTGTTTAGCCGGTCAGGATTTGAAGCAATTCAAGCATACAGTTACGGGGACGTCCCGTGCAACGGACGAGTCCGTCCCGGTAGTTAGCGTCGACCGTATTAAAACATGTTAAGCATTCCCGACACACAAACGCCGGGCGCGCGGAGGAAAAAGCACAGTTAAGTTAAATCGAATCAGTGATGAGAAGGCAAAAAAGGGTTGCACTCCATCCTTCTCACTTTCTCTCGAGCTATTTATGAACGGTGTTGCAGGGGCGCCCATTTCCGGCGTTCTGGAGGGTCGTCCTGACGGAAAAGTTTGTAATTATTGTAATGTATTCGACGAAAAGTGGCTTGTTGTTCATGTAAATTTATACACACCCAAATCGAATCCAACCAGCGGGGGGATGAATTTTTAAAGAAAATATTGAACCGTTCCTGAATAAAAAAAAACACATTTCAGATTTGATATCCTCCCAAGCAGACAAGCGACTGCATGCAAATTTGAAAATTTGATAGGTTTAACCATATTTAATGGTTTAAATATTAAAATTCAAATATGAGAAATCTGTTCCTTCCAAAGAGTGGTAACGACGCTAAATGCGGTTCGTATTATCCACCACAGGAAACTAGATACTAACTCGATAAAGAGTATACTTATAACAAAAGGGCAAATACCACCGAGAAAACAAAAAAGAGTGTTGGAACAAGGGAAACTAAATAATTTAATACTTGCAACATTTTAAAATTTAAGTAAAAATTGTTATTCAAAAGAGTTATACTTGAATACAATATGGTATTTTTTGGCAAGTAATTACAAATCATGTGATAAAACAGTATACAGCAATACTACCCCTTTCAACATTGAAGCATTGCTCGTAACATATTAAATTGGAGTGCAATATCTTAGCACATAACACATTTTTGACTGATCCACCAGGTGGTTTTTATCACCCTAAACATGTATTGATCGTTAAGGAAAACTTCCGTCCAATAAGTATTTATTAAAACATTAAAACGCTACTGTAAATTAATTGAACCATAAGCTGTCAGCCTTCACCATGGCAACCAGACAACAAAAGACGTGTGTTGTTTTTAATATTCGCTCATCCATTACAACTCGACTGGCACGAGCACAACAGGCCACAAAAATTACCCAGCGCGACAGGTTGCAGATTAAGACTGTTTTTTTTTTACAATTTCCATCCCAAAAAACGTTGTTGCTGAGTACGCTGTGCGCTCTTTAACTAACGATAGCCGTGCTTATGTTCTCTGTTTTCGGTGCCCTCTTGGGTTGTGCCCCCGAAAGGGCAATGAACCGGACCGGAATGAAACCAGGTAGCGCAAAGCTAGAACCGAACACCGCCACCTGATAGCCGTTTTCGGTTTCGTTATCTTCGGTAGCTCACAGCTCATGCGGCACAAGCCACTTGCCATATACGACGGGTGAGTGTTTGTAATCCACCTTCATGCCCGATCAGACCGCTGCTAGTGAGGCGTTACGTTTGATGCAATCGGAACGCATCCATATGCACAGCACGACAGAGAGTTGGAGAGTGTCTGTAAGCGATATTCAATCGGTCCGCCATACGAAAGACATGAATTGCTTGGATCGAAAATCATTCCTCCAGAAGACCGATCGGTTTGGATGGTAAAATGAGGAATGTAAATGCAACACACACACACCTTGGGGGCTGAGAGCGCATCGTGTGTCATATTAATTTCTCTTCCATGAAAGGATCAACAAACAACGCGCTCACGGAACGTGTCCCTAGTGAGGTGGCGGCAGTCGGAGCCGGAAAAAAAGCTCAATGAGAAAGCTCTTCATTTACGTTTTCTACCACAATACTTTCACGCTGTCACTAAAGCAACCTTTGCAAAAACACTTCACATCCGCACAGTTGTGGAATTCGTGCCTCGTGTGTGCCGTCTTTTTTTTTGCTTTATTTGCTATTCAAATCAAGATCGGCAATCCTGCTGCGGTCGACAAATACCTACAATAGCTCTGACGCAACGAGCCGGGGAGACTTCAACCGGGCAGACCTTTTACAGCATGCTGCAGCACGGCATAGAAATATCGCCACCAAAGATCTGGCCAGCCGCATTTACACCTCGCGTGCTGTTCATTTTCTCATCCTATCGAAGCGTGTCAATCTTGTCACACAATTGCTACCGTGCCGCAAGGGGACGCTGATTTCTCCACCGCCCGAAGGTCATTTTTGTGGAAGCTCTAATGATATTATTTACAACAATAATAGAAACCACCGCGCCACACCAGCAATGGCTTGACCAAAGCGCGTTTCTTTACAGAAGCGAACGCTAGGCAGGCAGGACTTATCTTATCGCTTGCAGTGTGCGGTTGCAGAGCGACAAGCATTATCTTGAAAAATTCCTCCGAACCCATGAAGTTGCTATTGCTTTTATTTTCGCGCTCGTTCGATAATGAATATTGCACCGAAGAGAAGCGCGATAAGCTGGAACGCTGGTGCGCCAACCAGAGACACGGAAAATGTCATGCTTGAACATGATTTCGTCCTTGCTATGATGATGAATTGCAGTATTTTCTGTTTTTTTTATGCTGGTAGCTTGCATCTGGTGGAGAATGCAGGGCGTCATTAAAATAGTATCGCCTCCTAAAAACGAAGACCGACACAACACCACACTATGTGTGCTCATTATCATAATGAACACCTAGAACGTATTAAAAGAGCGCAAATATGATGTTGACGTCTTGTGTGGACAAATTCGTACGCGAGCCAATTGCAATGGCTGGCTGCCCCCCCGGAGGATACATATGCTTTCGAGGAATATGTTTCCTTATACTTTTCTCCAACGAAACCAACGGCATGCCCTGATTGAACGGACCCCGAAGGGAACACACAGCGAAAATAGCCGCGTCGGCATTCGAAAAGGGCAAAAGGCGTGGGTTTTTTTTGCAGTGAAACATAGGAAGAACAGCTCACATGACACGCAGAAAAAAACAACCGTCAAATGCGGCAACCGAGATAAGATCGGTCGGAAATGGTCTGTCGGGTGGTTTATGCGCGCGGGTGCGAAACATAACAACAGGAAGTTCTGCTAACAACCCAGTTTTTTTTTTTTTGTTCATTCGCAGCGTATTCTTTTCTCACACGTTCTTATCAGTGAAGAATGCGACGGAATCCAGTAACAATGGTACGGAGAGTCACTTTCTCGATCGTAAATCTTCTTCCGCATCAGCTCCGTCGAGCCGGCTCGGTTCCAAGTACGAACCACGAATTACTAAACTATAAACAAAGAATACACGAAGAAGAAAAAAACCCTCATCGACAGTAGTAAAAGACGTGTGAAAAATTGCAATGCTCGTAATCACCGTAGGAAGCAAACATGGTACGCAACCGGGTTTTCGCAGAGCTGAATATCGATGTTAGTGGAAAACATGTAGCCGTATTGCTTTTAGTCCGATTTTGTGAAAACTTTCGCATTCTTAACGCCCAACAAGCACAACTTCTGTGTTTTTTTTTGTGTTGCTTTTCTTTGGCTTAGTTGCTTTACAAACGATAAAATAAACTACACAATCCGTCTTATAGCTCGTATCCCTAACACTTGGGTTGCTTTTTTTTTGTTTTTGCAATTTATGTTTACTAGTGTGCCAGCCAAACAAAAGAAACATTTCAATTTCATTTTCGATCCACTCTCTGGATGTAGTTTGCTCTCTAACCGCTCTGGGCGCTCTTCTAGTAAGGCAAAA
The DNA here is from genome assembly GCA_000956255.1 of Anopheles punctulatus. Classification (NCBI taxonomy): domain Eukaryota; kingdom Metazoa; phylum Arthropoda; class Insecta; order Diptera; family Culicidae; genus Anopheles; species Anopheles punctulatus. The sequence goes on along the minus strand of JXXA01010918.1, from coordinate 5,013 downwards.
CAAAGCGCCGGGATGATTCATGATAGGCGACCGTTTTCGTTGGCAAATGGCTTTCGCATGTAAATGGCAACCCTTTTTTTTTGCTGTTGTAAGCTCTTCCGCTGCCTTCCCGATCGAGTCTGGGATGTGACAAAAAGCTTTAAAACATCGTCCGAAAATGTGTCCCAGGATGCTGGAAATGTTTGGCGGTAAGGAAGAAGAGTGATTTCTTGCGACCCGCTTCGTACGTTATGAAACAAGCTGCGATTGAATCTCTTCCTAGCGTCCCTGGAGTTGCTTCGCTGTGAAAGGATCACGAAATCCGATTCCGGGATAAATCAAGCGTATAATAGAGTGATGCAAAACACGAAACACCGGCAGAGAGTAGATGATGGCTTTAAAGTCTACAAACTCACTGGTTCAGATTCACGCTTTTGGAGTTTTTCATAATTTGTGGTATGTTTACAATGGATATTTTTAAATTACTCTTTCTATCCAGTTTGTATCTCAAGGGTGCTTTTAAGATAATTTTTAAATAACCAAAATATCCAGCAAAGATTGTAGGGAAAATAAGGATCATATAGGCTCTACTATAACACAAGCTTTGCTCGGACAAGGTTTAGATCAAATGAGTTTAGCAAACCCCATAATTTATATTCTCTATCAAAACAACAAAAAATCTATAATATTTCAAAACCAACAAATTATCAACAAAAACTAAGCTAAACCCCAAAATTTTATACGGAACAGTAGATGCTAGTAAATAATTATAAGATCAACTCATGAGATCTCGTTAAACAAACCATTTGTGTACCACTAGAATCTTAATTCTGTAAAGATCCACGAACATGAACTAATATTCAAACAGAAAGTGCAGTATGCAGCTGCGATGCACTTGTGCAAACAAAAGGCGTCAATACACACTAGAAACCTCGTTTTTTTCATACCACTTTTTTCCATTTTGGTCAATCGCTTGCTTATCAGCCCTTGGATGCAACGCAAAACAAAACATGCACCTTCGCAAAAGTGATCGCGGAGTTGCGCGTACGCGAGTTGCACATGTTCGCTTTGCATTTTGCGATGACTCACCCGCCGCACACACGCGTATGCCACATATTTTCATTCATTTTGTTTTTTCTCATGAGCCGTTAGCATGCCGCGTGTTAATGCATACTGATCGTACAAATCGGCCGCGAGCGATGGTGAGTCGTTATTTTGTTTTACTGCAAATATACAATGAACAAGAGAAACAAACGCAACCCGCACGGCCGGGAATTAGAATTGAGCCTCCGGAGGGATCGGAGAATGAGCAATTCGAAAGGAAACGAAACCCTGACACGCTCATGTGCACCGCGCGGTCGATTCACAGTCGATTTAAGTCACCCCGTTCTACGAAACGGTCGGTACCGGGGTCGAATTCCGGTCATTATTTCGATTGCAAACATACGTACACACGGAGAAACCACTCCGCCACTCGCGAGACACATATTTTAGTTTTAAAACTATATTTCGCTTTTCCCGCCCCCTCTCGTCACGTGCCATTATGGGTGGAGGTGTTTCGCGTTTCGAGTGACTTTCACTGGACGTACCCCGCGGCACCGGTTAGCGTGACGGTGGAAGTGCGAGAAAAAGCCGAGTAAAATTTATCACCGTGCCAGGAACATCCGGAGCGGGCAGCAACGTCCACCGGGCCGGGCACGGGGGAGGAAAAATGTCTAAGTAGAAGTACATAAGTAATGAGGGTTTAAACGTACAGCGTTGCATCCGATCCTGGGCGAAGTGTTGAGCACATCAAAAATGTATGATTAATCCCACTACCAAATTTATAAACATACTGGGAAAGCTTCAAATAGTAACGACACTATCCGCTGTACGAGGAGGGTTGGAAAAAAAAATCTCGCATCCACCTCTTTAACCTTCTTCAATTTAACACTTTACTACAAACTGAAAATTACTGAGCTATTCTAGACATCAACTAACTGTTTTGATTATGTGAAGTGAAGTGATGATCGAAAATCATCTGTTAATTTATGAACAAAATACTTTAAACTAAATTTGATAAATAATATTTTACGAAATTTATATTATTATTTACGAAGAACTAAGGCCATTGGATGCATTCCTAAGGTTACTTAAGAAATATTTAAAATGAGGAAAAGCAAAACAAGCTCTCCACTGATTTTTTTTTTTTCTAACTTTGATAAACAACAACTCTTTGTGAAAATCCGTAGCCATGAAACGCATGAAACGCCCATCTCTCGGTTCAATTAGATCCAAACCATTCGGGCCACGAAACACAATCATCATTCCCAGCCAGCTCCGCTCTCTGGAGAGATTGCACCGACAGGTTCGATCCGAAATTCTAAGAAATCTCCGCCACTTGAAGCAAAATATGCTCTGACGCGTTTTATTATTTTTTATCGCAAGGCCGCGTTCGCGACTGTAACAGATAATCAACATGACCGTCATGTGACTCACGCGGCGTTGGTGCAAATACCCGAACCGAAGGCGCTGCTTTCGGTGGAGCAAATCGTGTGCAAGCAACAGGCGCACACTGCTTCTATATGTGCGTTTGGGGAAGTTGCTGCAAACAAAGCACACGAAATGAACGAAAAAGAAAAGAAAGATCCCCCCCTTAGGTAAGCAGAATCCATACAAAGTTTGCACCAGCCGTGCCGGCTCGTGCAGCAAAGTTTGGCCGTAATTTGCTGCTGATTAATTAATCGCAATGCGAGGACAAAAAGTTGGCTTGCTGAAGAGTTAATGGGAATGGGTGGTGGTGTAGGTCGATTGGCGTAAGCGGAAGCGGGAGTAAAGTATTTTTATAGGGCTTCCTTCCGTTCCACGAGAGCGACCACCACACCAAGGGGGCCACATTGAAGGAATTGGATGCTGAACACTTGATAGTCTCCATCAGATATTTTTTTACCCGCCCCGCATGGTGGAAGTGATGATGATGATGCTGTTGCTGATGCTGTTGCTGTTGCTACTGCTGGTGCTACACGAAATTAATGTTAAGATTATATTTCTTGTCACTTTTTTCTAATCCTACTCTCACACATCTCCTCCATATCACACTGTCGTAGCACAAAAAAAACAACAACACGATGTCATTCTTCCTCGTGATCAATCACCACGAGGCGTTAGGGAGGAGGAACAAGAAGTGAAGAATAACATCGGCGGATGCAGCAGCTGCAATTGACGGTAATAACAGCACTAACAATAATAGATATATTCGTCTCACGGCACTAAAAGCCACACAGCCACACACACAAACACCGGTGCACAAATTGATCGCCAATCGGAAGACGGCAAGCAAAACACACTGCGATCGCGCTGGTAATTAGACACTTGAGAGAGACTTACGAGCACACACACGCACACACACTGACACGATGGGTTTCCTATATCTCTCTGCACTGCAACAGCAAATACCCACCAAACTGCACTACCCGTCTCCACCCAAAAAAGGACATTCCATGTGCACACAGCTGCGGTTGTTTGTGAAGCGTCGGCGCAAGTGGCTTTTGCAATGAGGAATGCTTTTTGTTTCGAGTGGATCGCAAAGGATGCACTTCACATGGCTGAGTGAACACACTTTTTGGTTTTTATTACAATTTTTAAGTGCAATCATAGAATAGATCTACCGGTTAAAACCTGCTTTATACACTTTGAAAAGAGCAGTTTGGCTGGGCCTCTAAATAACAATCACTCGACACTCGACAATTTTTTTCCGAATCCTAATCGATTTCACAACAAAAACACCTCCACTCATTTGTGGTTTCTTACTTTGCATCACACTTTTTGGCACGGCACGATCCTCCGAGGGTGAACTTTCGTTTCATCGGCACTGGCACACGCAGGGGTACAAACAATGCGTGCAAATAACGTTGTCAATCAACACAACAACCCCGCGAACGCTGCCCCGGAAGAAACCAATAGTAAGCGGCAATTGCGAGCGCTCGCTGGCTGCCTGCCCGCCTGCCCTGTTCGTGCTGCTCTGCCGTGGTTGCTTTGGCCGTGTAGACACGCGCGCGCCCGGCTAGCTACAAAACTCTGATCAAACTGAGACACCCCGACGGCGAGCGAACGAGCGAACATAGAGCGCTAGGGAACGCTGTATGTAGAAAACCGCGCCGGAGACGAAGCTGCAGGGTTTGTCCGGGCAGTGGGAAAGAAAGAGCGATTTTTTCTCCATACCACTTTGCGTAGCGGTTAGATGTACTCTATTTTGGTTTTTAGTTCTGTTCGACATGTTTTATTGTTGCACATAATGTATTTATTTGAAAAGAAGACACTATTTCTATGTTACGTCTTAGCGAGAGCAACAAAACCGATCAACAAAAGAACTATGGTCAAAAATAAACATTGTTGTTTAGTATTAATTCAAAAATAATGAATCCAAAACTAACCGTAAGATTGTTTGTTAAGTGATCAGAATAGACAAAAATTTACATAAAATACGTGCTTATGCAATTCATGTGATGAAATTTCCCTATTCCTCTGACAAATTACCTCGAAAATAACCTATGCCTTTCACATTTTTTACGTAATTTTAGGGTTATTCAGCCTGAATTTAAATAAATTTTGCATAGATACTTCTCTACCCCGAATCACTACACATTAAAGGAAACTAATGATTGCAGTATTAAAACTTTGCACATTGTTTTAGCGTGATAAGGTTTTTTTTTTAATCCGAGATGTTATTTAATTATATTAGTTTAACAAGTTTTATTACAATGAGACGTGATGAAATGATTTTAAAAACTAAATGATTGCTACATATATGAATCTTTAATTTGAATGGTAAAATCGTATAAAGTAGAAAAAAATCGAAATTAATAAACACACAGGCCAACCCTGTAGCAAGCAAAAATAACACAAGAGAATAACAAACCACCACCACCACCTCCATCCGTTTGCGACGACAAGGTCTAAAGCGAGACGCAATACAGCGTACGACAAACGTGGAAAAGAACGTAAAATACAAACACAACTTGCAAAAGAAACTCGCACACCGTTGAAGACGATTTT
>JXXA01010916.1:0-12659 GCA_000956255.1 Anopheles punctulatus | reverse complement strand
TGATTATTATAGAGCTTACAGTAAGCGTTTGTAAAGTAAAACAATTGGCGTACGTGGCTTGGAAGAGATAGTATTGAATATCGTCAGAAGAAGCATTTTGAATTCAGTGCACTCGGCGCACGTGAAGGAATGGCCACGTGCCGTACTAAGTCTTTCTACCGCTTGCTTCTTGAGTGCATAGTAATCAACCGCAAAAGAAAAGGTCACGAATCGATATCATAACTACCGAGTAACGCCGCAGCACATTCCTACCTGTCTGGTGTTTTCGCGCATCTGCCTTCGGGCCATCTCGAGAATGATTCGCTGCCGCAGCACATCGAGCGGGTTAACGATCGACAGTGATGGTTTTGTCCTTTTCAGCGAGAGCAAGCTGTTTTCCTGCAAGAAGAGACGATCGTAACACAGGTCATAACATAAACTTTTTTTTTATAGGGAAAGACTATATGTTCAATGTAAAGAATAATGTAATGATTGTGATTCTCATTTGAATTGTAATATGCGCTGTTCGTGCAGCACATTTCAAGCATTTAGAGTTTCAAAAATAATATGGTTGATTTTTTATGACAATTGTGTTTTTTTATGACCCACCTGTGACCAATTTGAAGGCTTTCAACGAATGTCGAACTTTTTGCAATGAATTGGGCGATGCCGATTTATGACATATTCTACATTTTGTTAAGTATTTTACACAGTAGTTGTAAGCTGTATCTTCCAAACGTTAAGAGTCCTTACCCAATTCTACTATGTCTAAATATTACATCTATCCGTTCAAATGTAATTGGCCATGTAATAATTTAATTTAATTTCATGCTGGATTTCACTTGTAAAATTGACTAAAAGGCCTACATTAATGAAACGCCATCTTTTGGTGGATAACGTAACTGTTTGTGTTAATTTATAATCACGATTTCTTTCCCCAATTTTACGTTATTTGATTATTTGATATGAAAACACTCAGTGAAATGCACTTTTGGGCAACTTCTTTTTTAATCAAAACGAATTGCCTGCACGGCAAGGGGCAGATTAACGCATAAATTAGCATTCAATTAGCTCCTGTAACGATTTGATACAGGCAACGTTTATCGAACCATTTCCAACCGATGTATCAAACTATCTGACAGCTCACGGTTCACAAGTTCCCTCACCACCGTCTTGCAGCCTGCATGAAGTGCACGGATCATCAAAATTAATTTTATCGCAAATGTACTAAGTGGGTGTGTGTGTGTATGGGTCTCTATTGCATGGAGAAGGGGACAGGAACAGACAATCGCTCTGCCAAGGACCATTGTTGCTACTTTTCCATCCTGTCGGGAGTCCGAAGCCCGCACAATCGTCCGATGCACGTGCTCGTCAACGGTCGGTGGCGTGGCGTAGAACTTAACTTCCCCAAACGCAACACGGGATACGATTTTCCGGAGAGGCATACCCGGGCCCGGGTATGTATGCGATGGGAGAAAGTGCATCGGTAACCATTTTCATTTAACCGTCCCGTGAGGAGCAACCGTTCCGTGGCGGGAAGATGCGAGGGGATCCGTGCGGAACTCGCTGGAAATGGTACAATTTCCCAAAGCACTTCGGGTTGGTTGCTGGAAAACGGTTGAATAAATCACATAAACACTGTCCGGTGCAGGTTGGCAGCAGGGCCGTGGCCGCGTGCGTTCCGTGCGGTCGCAGGTAACATGAGGTACAGCTATTGTTTCAGACTTGGTCGTCGCTTGAGCGAGAAAGAGGACGCACCGTAGCCAGGGGAAATTAGACGTTGCATTGCCTGCATGCTCCACGCAAGGAAAGGGTTTCTCTTTCAACTTTGTAAAGTATGCTCCCTTCGAGTGACATTTATATTTGTGTTACACTGCGGCTATGCACGCTTTAAACCGAACATTCGTCGTCGTTGTTTTAACGCACATGTACACACTCGCTGTGGGAAGTAAAAAAAAATAAAAACAAAGAGTGTATTGCGTCGAGTGTGAGGGCAATAATTTTGTCCCTGCCTATTGATTCTCTCAACGAGCTTTTGGTTGACCTATTGCAATTGAAAACTGGAAACATGGTTGAGTTTTTTTTCGCATCTCAATTTGCATCCGACACTCGACAGCTCGGTGCGTGCTGAGCTGTTTGCCGACAGGAATGTCAATCCCTTCTGCGGTGGTGGGTAAATATTTCAAAAAGCCAATAAACACAGTCGTAGTGCCGTCGGTAGTCAGCCTCAGCCTAATAACGCTCGTCTAGCCCGTGCACCGTGATAGATTTCATCGTTATCGTGCTGCCAAGCGGCAAACCAGCCGCGTCGTTTGTGGCCACGACGCTCATAAACGGTTATCGAAACAAGCCACCCGAGTGGCAGTCATGCGGAAGTGACGGTGGGTTTGGAATGTTTGTGGAACGAACGCAAATCGCGGGCAGATTTTTACATACGCCCAGCGTCGTGCGCCGTGGAGTCCTTTTTTGTGTATTTGGCTAATGCTGGCCGGAGAGTTGCCGGTGCGTTAACTCATTCCGCAGAGTAGTATTTTTCGTTTTTGTTTTTTTTTTTTAATATTTTGCTTTCATATGCAAAAGTACACCAGGAGCAGAAAATTCTAATCGATACGGGCTAGATCTACGCCTACTGTTACGCCTTTAAGCGCACGGTGACAGTTGGACTAATTAACTGTCATTTCACTGCAATTTTTCGCTCTGCGGGCGGGCCTGCTCGAACCGGATCGTAGGGATGCAGTGAGTGATTGCACGGCTGACAGATTCCGTCCGTGGCAATGGAACGGCCGCCATCACGCGATGGCAGCCATCAGCTACAGAAACGGAGCACCCACACACACACACACACATACACTTACATGTTTCCATCGGTTAGAAAGAAAGTGTTGAAGTGACGGATTCGCCAGAGGCTCATGCGAATGAGGTACGCTGGAAACCGACAGTTCCTGTGTTTTCATGCGCATAGGCTTAGCCTATTTTGTTTCATCTTGCTCTTTAAAGAGATCCGGGCGTAAAGATTTCATACGAGGCTGTACATCTTTCACATCTTGGCGGCGAGTTTTGACTCATGATGATGGAAACGTAAGATGCTTTCAACCCTTTCGCTCGCTTTTTACTTCTTTCTACAATGGGCCAAAGCTTGTTTAAAAAATATTGGTACATCGAGTATATAACGTAATGTTACCATTTTTGAATGTTTTATTTTTGTTTGAATAGATAAAAAAGAGAAAAACCATCGAATCAATCTTGCTCAACCTCAAACTCTGTTCGAGTGGTTATTTTTTATGTTTCTGTGTTTGCTTTTGCTGCGTTTGAAAGAGGCTTCTGGCAAGATGTGCTTGAAGTGACGAATTCTTGAGCAATAATAGTTCTATCACTCTTCATCAGATGGAGCCATTCATTTAGTAGCATTCAGGTTGCTATGATGTTTTATGTGTGATATTTTTGTTATCCCATCGTTTTCTTCTGGACTGTTCTTAAAGGCTTTAGGCTTGGGTCAAATTCTTGATTTAACATGCCGACACAATTTAATCTAATTATTAAGCGATTCAGTTCAAATACCTGTACGACTCGGCTGTCACTGTACGGTAGGGCGGACACCTGCAGACTAACGCACACCAACGCCATCACTGCCGTCCAGAGCCACAGAGTTGCCTTCATTTTGCTGCTGCAAAAAAAAAGAGGAAAAGATTAGAAAGAGGTTAGAAAGTGCGAAAATTAGATCAATCAGTGCACGCGCTCGCTAGTTAATGAACAGTGAAGCCCGCCCGGGCTGCATGAATCGACCGCCAAATTGGATGGTTCGAAATAAATGTTTGTTGTTGTCCGCGGCATGGGTTTGAGCCGAAATGATTCAATTAAATATTTGATTTCAGCTTCGTCACCGGCCCGGGGCTGGGGGCGGGATGGAACCCGTACGCCCCGCTTTACCCTTGGGTTCAATATTTTAGGTGCTGATTGCAGGTAATAAGCTGTTGGCGATCAATAATAACTGACCATGTGGGGTGTTTATTTTCGATGTGATTTGTTGGTGTTTTTTTCTGGTTCAAGGATCACAGCCGGCAGTTAGGGTTGGGTATAATTTGAAACAACATACGACGAAAAATTATGTTTTATTGATATGAGCGATTGAAAAGTTTATTTTTGTTGAAAATAAAGCAAGTACAGTGTTTGTACAAAAATAGAGCTATATGAATAATGTAATTTATTTGCTTTTTTGCTTTTTTGAAGTTTGCTTTTTTTTAAACAAAAACCAGGGATCACCGTTTGAAGTGACGTGTATACTACAGCGTTAGTGTTCTATTTGCAATCATCGATGCCGCGAACAAATATTACCGTGTCATGTTTGCTTGATTAATTATGCAACGGCCCCGAACGATGACGAAGGCAAACATTCGACGATTATTTTTTTCCTCGCGAACAGAACGGCGCCCGGTGAAAGGTTTCATTATCGTTCTCTCGTGGGCGATTATAATTTTCCTAATTCGATTTAAACGATACCCACAATCCATCTTGGCCGGCCGGCTGGCAGGCCGTTGTGATATGTTGCCTTTTTTTTATTGCTACATACACGGGCTCGAGTCGGGGCACCGTGGTCCAGCAGGAGGTTATCAATCAACGCACGCATACCGGACACCTACGCGCACGCATAGGGGTGGTGCCGGGCCGTCTTCATTAAAATTGCATAGTATCATTTTTCACTTTCCCGCAGCCGCTCAAACCGCAGCCAGATGTGGGTTACGGTCTGGTGCGATTCAAATGGAATGCTTTTGTTCTTCAGTAGGCTGTGAAGATTCGAGACCGTTCAAAAACCTTCTTAAAGTCAAATATTAAAACACTCGTTTCAATTCACACTGTTTTAACAAATGATTTAACTGCATAACTCACTGGTACGATTGTAGAATCTATGCTTTCAACTAGAAATTAAGTAAAAAAAAAAACACTTCAAGCAGGATACTTCACATAGAACACTAGCACTACCGATGGATCTGCATCGTTATCGCACGGCGCCCGACCTGCACTAACCATTTTCGCCGCTGAAAACATCGGCTTTAAATAGTGTAACAGGTGTGAGGTGTCTACCAAGACGACCAAGGCCTACAAGCCTACCTCCCTGAGCCACGGGTTGTTCCCATCCGCATCCCATTTCCGTTGACAACCGGCGCATCTGCTTGCTTACTTTTTGATGAAAAATATTTGCCCGAGCTATAAACGTCGTGCGAGATGGTGTCGGAAGGGGTTGCGGCGTGCCTCTACGGACTGCCGTATAGGGGGAGGAGCGGTAGTGGAATGATATATTTTTGACACCCTCACACGCTTCTTAATAGTAGGAATATATTTTTGTATTTTTTATGTGCATATGAGCGGTATGAAATTTTGAAATATTTTTTTCTGGATAAATGTTTCAGTTTTTTTTGGCAATTTATCTACACACTTTATTCAATACAATCCGATTCGATCATATATCTTTTCTATAAAACCTATCCCACCATTACTGGATGGATGCTGCTAGTTTTTTTTTTGTTTTTATACTATCGTGTTTTTTATAAGCTTTTATCCAATGGTGTTTTTTATAATTTTTTTGTCCAATATTCTTATTCGTAGACCATTAAAAAACACTAGAGTTTTGAAAGGAACCGCCGGTTATAGTATACACCCGTGTACATAATAACACCCGAATTCGACGCCGAGCGGAAGGGAGAGTTGAACCTGGAATTATGCAAGCATTGCTTACTGAGACTTACTTCAGCCGATTGAGCTATCAGATATGAGGTGAAGTAAACAGCGTGCAACAGCACAAAACCGTACGCGTGAGTGAGACTTTCTTCAAAGAGCTGACTTGCAAGTCATGCACTTCAACGGCGTTATATTTAACCAACAGCCGTGACATAAGCAAAACTTTCCCGAAGCCACAGTTGGGTGGATGAAAATTAAAATTGTTCATGAAAGGAGGCCAGGAACCGCGAACAAACCCAATTCCCGACACTAAACCAACCACGTGAGCGCCGAGTATGCGGCTGCATAAGTTATTCAAAAATCCCATGAAACTTTCCGAACAGAACCAACAGCAAAAATAAAAAATAAATAATCATTCCACCGGTAAACAGCAACCACCGTTTGTGCGTCAGTTGGCAATTTCGGTTGACTTTATTTTGTATTTTCGTCCTCCCCTCGGTGGCTCCCGTAACGTTTCACAATTATCGGTGAAGCCCCGGGTGAACGCGGCCAGCTCACCAGGTGCAAATTGTTAAGATGTACACTGCGTCCGGTACACGAGTTTGCCAATCGGAACGGCTGGAGCAAACAAAGGGAAGAGAAAAAAACACACATATAGCACTGCCCACAAGGCCTGATCGTCCGATCGATCGGAACAGATGCACTACCAGATGTGTTATTTTCAAAGGTGCCAATCGCTTTATTGATGGAACAGTTTTCGCCTTTTTTAATCTTCGATTGGTACGCCCAATTTATGATGAAAGCGGGCGGGTATGTTCAAAGGTTGCATGGGTGTTATGGTGGCTTTTAAGCTACTCACACGCGCATACGGGCTCGAATTTGAATAAATGACTTTTGGTGGGTATTACTTCTAATAGGTGGAAAGCCCGTTACTGGTGGGAGGACGTATCGAAATTGAATTCAATTGAAATGTCTACCACCATTTGATGGGAAAGCTTCTTAATGGTGATAGGAATTGAAACTACTGTACTTGCCGAGCCACAGTGGCCATTTGCCTTCCTTTCAACCCCACCATCACCACCCATAAATCCTCTCTTGCACTGCAAACCGTGTCGATACCGAAGCGCAAATGCACCCCCGGTTGCCCAATAGCCACGATATTCGATTTCCCTGCCAGAGCGGTAAAGCAATTTAGAAACTTATCCGCAAAACGGAAAGTGTTGTTGATTTCCACTTTGCAGCAAGATGCGGCGCTCTCGCTCTCATTCGCAGGCATTTATCGAGCGGAATGCACCATCGATGGGATTGTTCTACAACTTCGGCTTCGGGAAAAGGGAAGACGAACAAGAAAATATGCCGCGTTAAGCTCAGTGCAAGATTTGCTGGAAACGGCAGTAACAAGTAAAACAAAATAGCGCACAAATTGACCTAAAAACCTGTGGGATTTTGCTCGTAAGATGTTGGGCAAACGGGTTGCAGTTAAGCTCTGGTGCTATATTTAGATAGGGTTCAGTGGTGAACTTTCTGCATAGCAGCACTCAAACAAAACATTCTGCAATAACAAAACAAAACAACAAAACATTAATTAATTTTTAATCGATTCAAACGATTATCGTGTTGTTTTCAGTCTAAAACCGGTCGTAAAATGCTGCCGTTATATTTTTTATTAAGAATATGTAATAAAATATGTTTTTGAAACATTTTTTACATATTATTTAATTGACAAAAATCCTTCAAACCTGCAAACAAAAACGCGCCTGTCTTGAAAATAAACCTGAAAGCATCATCACACAGCAACAACCGTTTCACTTTGACAACGATTACAACCACTACCCTTGTAATTTGAACTTTCAACAACGCGGAGCGACACAATCGTTTGTACCGTTTTCCTGTTTTCTTACTTCCTGGTAAGTGAACCCAACTCGGTTCCGGACGACATGGCATCGGGAACGCCGCCCCACCGACCCCGTAGGAGTGGAAACAAAAATCCCTCCACGCTGGAGCAAAATAAATTGTCATGATTATTGTGTTACTTATCGTAAACAAAACGACAAAGTGATTCAACCGCTCCGCTTCGAGGGCTCGTAGTCGAGCTGGACGGTCGAGTGTGTGTGTCTGTGGCTCGTAACGCACCCGGTAAGCTTGCTCGGTTCGTACCGATGCACGTTTTGTTCCCTGCTGGTGGTGAAGGAAGACCTAGCAACGACTTGTTGCCATTTTGCCACACTTACTACGATGTTAGCAACATGTTGCTCAAGCTATCAACGGGGGAAGCTGTAAGAAGGTGTCACAATATTTAAAAGAGAAGCAAAGCAATGCAACGATGAGGAGGTAGAAGGTGCATCGTGCTCCGGCTGAGGGAAACCGCGATTTTAACACACAGCAAGGGAAATTAATTTCTTTTCCACTTTTGTCTGACGTTAGGCACCTTGGCAGAAATTAGTCTTCAGCTTGCGGTTTGTTCATTTCGTTTCGTTTCGCTTCTGTTCGCGTTGGCAGTGGCCTAAATAAACAATTTGCCGTTTCATCTGTCGGACCAGCGGAAGTTCATGCTTCACAGCGATTGCTTGGTAGGCTTGCAGGGTGAATTCAAAGCGCCATTAACCACTATTGGTTTGCCATTTGCGCGTTTCCGTACACCGGCACGGTTCAGTGTAATTTATACAACGATTCCGATACTCACCCTCCGCGGGCATCGCCCTGAGGGCTGTCAAGTTTGCTTTCCTTTGCATTCGGAAGAAAAGATTAATTCATTCGTACCGCTTTTGGTGGGCTCAGCGAGCGGAAGAACTTTTTCTGACGCTACCGGCCGCAGGACAAACCGATGGTAGATTACAGGCCATGTCTGTCTGTCTTACCGTGGCTCGTCGAGGTGTACCATTGATTTTTGCATCATCAACTCCGACCAGGGTATTTCGGTTCATTTTACCCCCCGGTGAAGACGATGAATATTCAATAGGCGACTGAAATTAATCGAAATGAAGGATTCCGAGGACGAAACGAAGCGAATAAAATACATTATAAAATTGTATTAAATTGTTCGAAAAATCGAACGATAATTTAATAATGTTTTAAAGACTCGCACTTCTTGCACCTTACCACTCTGAAAATTTACTCAGAATCCACCGGAAATGTATCAAATATCACACTGAACTGCTGATGATACTCGCGCTTCGTCGAAGCGCACGAACGGACCTTTTTTTTTTGTTGTTTGTGTGTGTTTGCTTTGGGCGGGAAATGCTCGTAAGCTGCCGGGATTTGCGGGCGGATTAATTGGTGGGTGCGTGTTAAACGATTCCGGGATTCTGGTTGCGGTAATGAGCAGCAAGTTATGCGCCACCGGTGGCTTAACGGAGAGATTTTTTCGTAATTACTTACCATCGCAATCACCGTCGTCGTTACGGTGCGTTTACGAATGGAATGGAGCGTTTGCGGTGCTTGATGGATAAGATTGGATTACAATTGATTGCCAGTAAGCTTTTTGGATTTTTTAAATGTTTACTCCTATGCTTTACTGTCGAGATTCGCAAATGTTTTGTGCAAAGTAATGTATTGATTTTGTGTAATAATTATTAAAAAATATATGAGCACTATGAGATGAGTGCGATTTTTTTGTTTTCATACAATCTCTTCTACAGGAAGAGTTTTCAACAATTTAATCTTTAATCAACACAGCTGATTTTCTGCTTCTGCTAAGCCATTTAGAAAGAGTAGTGCCTATCGAACTGGTAAAACACTGGCTAATAGCACCAAATCCAATAAGAAATTGATTTATTATAGATACACCGGCGGCTGCAACTGTATCCGAATCTTATCTTATCCTTCAGCGAGTAACCAAGCATCGAGGGAAGTCGTAAAATCAATTACTAATATCATTCACCACCTTCGAAACGGCATTCCTTGCGAGCTCGTTGAGGAATCTTCGATGTCGATTTTCGGTTCGGACGAATATCTCGCATGCTCTCCCTGTGTGCTCCTTGCGGCTTACCGATTCAATTACAAACAGACGGTTGCAGGGCTGGACAACGATCGTGGAGCTAATAAGCAATTTCTGACCCAGTATGGGAGGAATGCTGTCAGTTTACGTAACATTTCGCTGCTTTTCCGCTTGAGCAATAGCAGCTCATATATAGCATGAAAATGGCTGAAATTTCTTCTGAGTTAGCTGCACAAAAAAATAATAAAATGAATTGGAAAGTTTACTTCCATACAGTTCCTTCGAAATTTATTTCCGAACCCACAAACACACGCGGTTGTGATGGAGATGTTGATACCAGCAGTTGTGTTATGCAAAATTGGAAAAGTTTGGCGAAAAATTATATTTTCGAAGCGTCTAATGAACATCACCCCTGCCTAACGTGTAACGTTCGCAGACAGCGATTTTGATGGCGCAAACAAAACGCAACACCGAATTTATTCAAAGCCTCACTCGCTGCAGACTCGACCGTTGACATTTCAGATTACGGAGAAGCCCGTGGAAATTCGCTGGAAAGCATTGAATTTTCCGAAAGCAAGAATCGCGCGATGTGCACTGTTTGCAGACAATTAGCAAACAGTCTTCATTCGGGCACAACAATCGATGATATTCCGGAATATAATCCGGCCGGTTTTCGAACGAGCGCAGATACAAAAAATTAAAAAAAAACACACACTAAAAGGCATCTCATCGCCTTCGGTCGAAAGTTTTGCCGAGAATCGTTAAAGTTATTTACCTCCCAGGGAAGTGTACTGGGAGCCTGTTGACTTTGCGCCACTAAAATGAAATTAATCAGTTTTTAATCCCTTTGATGCCGAGCGATGATGGGCTTGGGCTTTTGCGTTTCTTTTTTAGGTGCGACGAAAAGTTTCACTTTGTAGCCGATCTTGGTGCGGCTCATTTGAGCGTACATAAAATGGTTACCCCTTCGGCTTGGGGTTCCGCATCACTTTAGCGATAAGTTTTAGGGTGATATTAATAACTTCCTTGCGAGCAAAGGCAAATTTGTACGCTGCAAACATCATTAAATCGTACCGTATTTAATGCAATGAAAGATTTCAAACGCGGGCGCGATGCTGACGAGAAAGGTTTCGCAGCAAAAAACCACGAGCGGAGAAGAGTTTTTTTTTGTGTGTTCGATAATCAAGCACCACTTACTGGTGCATTAAGCTGTGTCAACAGCCGAAATACCAATTCCATCCAACCGCTTGTGACCATCTGCGATCGCAAAACGGGCTGCCCAACTCAAAGCCCTGGCCGAGGCGATTTACGGCCCGATTCTCAACCCGGGACGCAATATTTCGTGGCGCGAGGCCATAATTCTGGCTGCGTTCAGCAAAACCAACCAACGATAAGGCGTTAATGTCATCATTACGGCGCGTCGCAAACCATACGCACTATCTCCGGCGGAAATGCGTGAGAAAAACAATTCACGTGACAATTGTCGGCCATTTCGACAGCGCTCGTAAAGCGCGTGGCGGGCGCACGTCAACACCGACGAAGCGTCGGGCCTTATCGGGGCGATTTTTATTAATTAGATCATAGCCGGACGTTGCCAGCTGGCTGCACATTGAACCTGAGACAGGAAGATGCGCGCGCGAGAGAGGGAGAGAGAGAGAGAGAGAGAGAGGATGAGCAGCAAAAAATGACCGAAAATAGAATGAAGCCATCAAACTCGTTCGATAAATCATATCCGCCCACGTGCCGTCGCGGATTAGAAGGGTTGTAATTCTTATCAGCCTGTGTGGTTGTATGTATGCGTGTTTTTTTTCTCTGACGTAACGTTTGGTGCTTCGTTCGTGTTTTCGATCGGACCACAATGGCTTGGTGTAAAAACGATTTTATTTCACATTTATTAAATGTATTTGTGCATGTTTTTGAAAAGTTACAAACCACCCGTAACGACTTATTTATACGGGAGAGGTTGGTTTATCTGCAAACGGCACGCCATGGCTCGATCACACAAACACTTGCTGACAGCTCCTGGCATCTGTGCCCCAAAATAGAAGTGAATTTCATGGCCTGCTTAAATATTTTAGCACGAACGACAACTATTTGTGTTGATGGGTGTTTCGGCTACACAAAATAGGTTGAAATTAACATCATAATTGAAAGTATTGAAATGCTTTGTACAATGACTCTGGGACTAAGCCCGATGAGCTAATCTGACGTAATTGAAATCGGAATCTGATGAAAAAACTCATTCGTCGATTCAATCGATATAACGCTGGATCTATTATGCGTCGTTTCTACTGCCAAATAAACTATTTTGTTCATTTTCAAAAGCACATACCTTTGTCACGTGCCAATTAATATCGTTCTTGCGTAAAATGAGCTTTTTTACCTACTGTATTGTGCATCATCTGTCCAAGCTATAACCACAAAATGATGACAAATTTGGGATAAACAAAAGATTGGGTAATTTGTATTACATAATGGTGGTTCGATTGAAAATGGCTGTCCAAAATGAACAAAACTGGCTTGAGTTACATAAAAATTGTTTTAATTTATTGAATTTCAAGGTGAACATGATGGCAACTTTTAATTATTGTTTTTTATGTGTTTTCAAAAGCCTTGATAAGTTAAATGTGGGTAAAATAAACGTTTGAATGTTTCGATCATAAACAACCTCATTTATCATTTCATCATTTGATCATTGGCCTGTCTTACCAAACCACCAGCAACAAAGCACCCTCTTCCAGCTCTGGGCAAATATGTATGAAAATTCATCAAACCGAGCATCGCGCCGTCGAGTAGTTGTGTAGCCGAAAACTTTCATTCTCCTTTCAGTGCCTTTCAGCGACCACACGCGATAATCGGTTCGGAGAAGGGCAGACAGCAAAACAGCACTGCAAACAGCAATCGAATTTGTGTGGTTGTTTCGGTTGAGGGAAAACCCGGCCAAGCGACAAGTAGTAAATTGTAGCTAATGACAAATGCAAAGGAAAGAAAGCGATGGAGCGAATTCGGACGACGATTCAGAGAACGGCGTGCGTAAATCGTTTTGCAAGCAAATTTAGTCCATTTTGAA
>JXXA01010915.1:0-11214 GCA_000956255.1 Anopheles punctulatus | reverse complement strand
TAAAATAAACGCCAAAGAGGAACGTCATTGGTCAGTTAAAATATTGACTCTCCACTTGACCCTACCAAAGCAGAACATGCAATGGTATAGTTCTCGTTGTGTTTGTAATCACTTCAGCACGATTTAAGCAGATCAATTATTTTGCCCTTTCTTCTTTAGCAAACAGTGAATTTCGCTTCCACTCCCTGTTAACAGTCCCCTTCATGGCATCCGTTTGCAATCCGGATGACGCACACTAATTCCATTCGTTCACGTCCGTTGCTTCTCGACAGGATAATTTTCACCGTCATTGCCTCAGTTTGCACAACAGATGTGATCGGATTATTATTAACCTCTCAAATGACACTACCACCGCCAAGCCAGGTGCAAATGGTATTCAAATTAAGAGGGCGGCAACGAAAAAAAAAAAATGAACTCGAGTGGGAAAACATAATGGCCGCAATAAACCGAACCGGGGCTTCGGTCGCAATCGTGAACATGTTTTATATCATTCGTACAATCACAAAACACCCACTGAGCCGCCCTTTCCGCGTGGGGCACGTTTATCAATCACGTGCGCGCTGCCCATTCATCAGCTGGGCAACGTGCCGCGTTGGGTGCCGCGTAATGATCGGCCGTGAATCACCTTGTAGTGTTCGTTGTCCACCCTCTTCCACCCTCCCACGAAGTTTATCCAATAATTTACAAACTGACCATCTATTATGCATTAGCAGCGAAAAGGAGAGCCCGGTGTCTGCTGCTGAGACGAATATTGGGCTCAGTACAGCTTCCGGTTGCATTCAAGTCACGTGCACGGACCTTCCATTCGAGAACGAATACAAATCGAATCAGTCTCTCCGGAGTGGGCTGGCGGGCGGGTGTGACCGAGCGCAGAGGGGCGGAATTGAAAGGAGATTTTATCCCACCCAACCTCGCTCGGGTGACACTGTCGGGGTTGGTTGTTTGGTCGTCTTAACCAGAACTGAGTGGGGTGCGGTGGCCAAAGTGAAACATCCTGTTGATATCGAGAAGTTATAGCGCACGTTTTTTGTCCGATTCATGTTCGACTGATCGTTTAAAACGTTACGGAAAAGGATATAAACCGTTGCAAAAAATGGGCAAATTTTCTCCGGATGAAACCTGAAAAGCTAGATGTATTTGTTTTTCTTTGTTCGCTGGAATTTCTTCATCGCAACTAAAAACCTAAAAAAAACATGATTATACAAGCTTTGTGCAAACAGAAGCATCAGAAAGTAATACCACGATAGAAAATACCTAACTATGTAGCAATGTATGCCATCCACCTTGATTGAGTTGGCCCCAATCGGTCCCGCCAGCATCCAGGCGGATAACTCCGCGTAAGAAAGTTAGCCGCCAGCTAGCGGCGAGTTCGTTCGTTCCGAGTGCGCCATTCTCATCATCGGAAGCTCCGTCGAAAATGTCGAACCATCAACCGTCTCGCAAAAAGGTCAACCTTCTTCAGCGTTCCAGTCGCCGTCCCCCATTGCGTTCCAGTGGGCAAACCCAGCAGTGGCCATCTTCCTACTCCGCAAACGGAAACGTTCCACAGATTACATCCGCCGTTCGGGTTGACCAGCAAGTTTCCAAACATTGCTGCCACCTTCCGTGCCCAAAAACCGATCGCTTCACCGATGCTACCGGTGACCCGAACCCATCGTAACGAACTGACCACAGGAAATGCATTCAGGAAACGTAATCCGTAAGCGTCAGTTTTGCGTTGTCGCTGTTTTTTTTTCGGGCCCTTCTCGGGTCCGTTCGCTTTGTGCTTGCTTTTGTGAAAATGATTGCTATTGCTTCGCTCCCGCCATACCGAGCTCTCCTCGTTCGTCCCGTCTGCGCGCTAAACTTGCTGAAAATATTCGCATAAATGTCGTTGCACCACCCGGAAGCCATCCCGTACCCTTGCCAGATACTCGCGAAACGATTTCCGACCAACTGCACCACAAAACCTGCTTGATGTCCTTCCGCCTGCACACCTACTCACACACACATCCACCACTGCCCCCGGGGGATGCATCCGGCATGAGCATGTGTAATCCTTTTCCAGCGCCACGTAAACAATGGCAATGGGGTGGAAGGATCCACTAGATACACACGACGATGACCGTCGGTGGCATCCGCCGTGGAGTGCTGCTTGTTTGTTTCTTTTTCCGCTATTTATTCGCTCTCGTTTCAGTTTTTTGGTGTTGTCCCCTTGTGTTACATGTACGCTTACATGGCAGGTCCTTCGGCAAAACGTGTATGAAGCCAGTGAAATACCAAAAATGCACACCACGATCACGATCCACGATACGCTGGCAATACCGGGAGCGAGTTTTCGAGATGGATGATTTCGCTTTCTAGTCGTGTTAGATAACGCGTCTTGTTTGTTTTTTTTTCCCCTCGTTTCGTTGTGTTTCATAGTAGACTTGTCCCATCTTGCGCGGTGAATATCGATGATCAAACGGAATAACTTTTGTGCTACCTGTTTCCTTGACAATGACGAGAAAGAATGTCAACAGGATTATGATGAGCGGTGTAGGGTTTAGCTCGTAAACGTTAGTTCGCAATATTGCAACCGTATTGTTTTGCCTAGTGGTTGCAACCCACGGTGCGTTGCATTCTTAAGCTACTTTTGGCTTTGTTATGAAATATTCGCAGCAGCACTAGCCTAAACCTTTGCTTTCAAATATGTACTCATGCTTGAGGACGTAACAAAACTAGCTTTGCTAGGCTCTTTTTTATAAATCCCTCTAGAATCAGACATTTACCATAAAAATATTCGAAAACCACGTAAATTAATTAAGTATGAGTCGGATTCGAAAATGTAGCTATAAAATATTGTTGAATACTGAAACCTGTCATATCGAATTCTGTCATGACAGCTGCAAACAATCAAGTCTCAAATATTAAAGCCCCGCATCAAAGTAATTACAAATTGGCGTCAAATATTCGCTGGCGAATTTTATAGCAACAGAATTGTTTGTTGGCAAAAACAAAACAAAAAACAATCGGTCTAAAAATTCTTTCCAAAATTATTCTGCCTAGCACGTTATAGATGCAAATTAATGGAATAACACGGAAGCCAAAGAAACGGATTCCTTTAAATAAAAAATCGCGCTGCTTGTTTTGATATTTTGGTCAAATTTCTATAGAAATTCGTATTTTTATGGTTTCCTCCTCTGAATGATTCGTGTGAACAATGACGCTCAAGTTGTTCATTACTATTTCTGTTCCTGGAACGGTTGACCTGGCACCGTTGCTGGCGTAGATTTTATACATTGATATGCTCAATGCAAATGTCACATTTCAGCGATGGCATCGTATTCGTTTAATCAAATCAAAATAACTTCATTAGGGTTGGGTAAGGGAACTAACTTCGAAGGCACAAGTGAAAACCACGAACGAACTGAATATGTATCGGTCGTGTTCAGACCGAATCAACGTCTCAATTATGCTCGGTTTATCTTTAACTACGACTGGCTCGGCTTGAAGCTTGTGTAGCAATATCCCACGGCGACGCTAGTGCCCAACGCGATCGGTACACCCGGGAAGCACACATTTATTTGTGGTGATACTTTTCTTTTATGGGGCACAATTTTGCCCGCCTTCATCGTTGGTTTCGAACTCATTTTTTGATCCGCCAACCCCCCACCGCCAAACTCTCTCACCCCGGGAAATGCCATGTATACGTCGTGTACGCCACCCAATGACCCATTCCACGTTATGGCGACGATATACAAGTTTCAGTTTGGCCGAGGGTGAGGATTACGACGACGTACAACTGTACCGGTTTGCTGGTGGCGAGACACTACCAAACAAACAACCCCAGAAAATGGACACTACCAGGCGGCTGCTTCCGATTCCTCCCACCAACACATACTTGTCATTCGACTTAGATGAGGCTGGTAGGAAACCAACAAACTACTAGGGTGAGTGGAGAGGATGAAAAATCGTAAGCAAAGAATTTCTGTTCAGAGGGCCAACGAGAAGAAAAAAAGAAACAGAAACGGGTTCGGATACGCAGTGGGCGCCGTTTACGGGCGGACGCCTGGCGTCACTCGGTCCGGCATAATCCCGAAAGCGCAATTCGCAGCGAATTTATAACTACTGGATTTATTATCACTTTCACGAACCGCCGGAGCGGTCGCATAAATTCCCTATTTGCCACAAGCTTCTCCAGCTGCGGCTGCTTTCGATGCTGGCGTGTTACGAACACCAGCGATGAATAATGTAAAGAAACGGTTTTGCAGCGAAAAGCTTTTCTTACGTTCCGCATTGCACTGAAAAGTTTTAAGTAAATAGCAACACAGGAAAGGTGTCACAGAAAATTATAGTTTTTTTCTTCCGCACGGAAACGCAAGGGACGAGTGATAGTGGAATTAAGAAACAATCCTATTAGATGCACATGATCCTTCCTTTCAAAATCTAGTTCTTATCGTTAAGCTTTTATAACAAGTTTCTGAATGAAATGGCTGCGAATGTGATCTTGTGATATTTCATTACATTTGTCAGTATGCAGAAGAAAGTAAACGCAATGTATCCAAAGTATTTAACTCTTAATTAAAATTTTCACATCTTACATCCTCGAATCTTGTTCACACTATGCTCAAGGCTGTTGAATGAACTTTAAACATTTTTTTGTGTTAATACATAAAATGGTAAAGAAAATGTAAAACAAATGCAATTTTAGTTGGTAACAATTGCTATCAAAACTGTATGTGAAAAATTATTGTTCGTCAAGTAATTTGGATGCTTGCCTTTTGAATGATTAACTACTGACACTGCATAATGCACTAAACACTACGCATATTTTACTACACGGTTTAAGGATAATCGTTCGAAAAGCTGTGTAATCTTTATTCCCTAATCGCATTCACATCTCTTTTCGCATTCATCTCAAATACAACCATGGTCCTTCTTTGATAAAATAAAAAGACACAAGTTAAATAAACGGGGTAAAGCTTCACCCTACGCCAAAGTGGTCGACTCGTCGCACGATTTTCGTTACACAAATCCGCAACCTTTACCATCAAAACAATTACCTTCACTAAATAGCATGAAAGCGGAAACGAGACCAAAAAAAATGCAATGAAAAATCCCTCCTCTCCCACCTCGCCACCGACGGTTGACCGGTGAGGATAAACTTTCACTTTGAAGAGTAAACGTTTCATAATCCGATTATAATCATCGTCTTACGGCAAGTGATCCAAAGTATTATCAAATAAAGCAATGAGCACCTCATTTTTAATCCTTTTTGCAGCATTTCTGGTACTAGAGGATGATTGTCAGGATATTTATTTCGTATTTACTCTACGTAACACTTAATACAAACAGAAACAGAGTGTGTATAAAGCGATACAAAACATTTATATTAGGTTTCACATAAATAAAAAAAACATCAAAATCCTTTCTGCGAATTCAGTGCGTGAACATGTACGCTTTTTCTTCTTGCTTCGTGACACAAATCCAATAATGTGTCCCAATAGACGCCCAGCGACCCTGCGTTCCGTCAGAACAAAAACAGCAAATCACTCGAAGCGAATTCAAAACTCGTATGACTCTGTTTTTCTATTTAATTTTTCACCCTTCTTTCTGGCCTCGTAATTGAAGGTATAACATTTCGCAATCGTGCGTGCTGGGAGAGAAAAAGGGTACTTTTTTTCTCCGCCCTTCCTAGCTGACAGATCTGGTGACTGTTAAAGTTAGAGTGTGACTGAAAGCAATTTCAACAGAACATTCCGCGACCACACAACGGATGGAAAGGATCCCACCGTGGCCGGATGTCTGCCTGGAAGCAAGTGGAAAAAAGAGCCCAAGCGCCGAAAATTCCTTACGGACTTCCTGTGCGAACGGCCCGAGGGAATTGAAACACAGTGACGGATTGCTTTCTTCGGAAGCGTAATTTCTACGATTACTTTTTTATTTTTTGCGCACACCTCTTCCCGACTGAGTTAGTTGTTCAACATAGTCGTTTCTAACACGCGATTTTTGCTAACATTGGAGCCTCCTGGACGCCGCCTGTGCTGTGATTTCAGCCTACTGACATTTCTTTTTTTCTTCACTAACGCCCGTCGTCCACGCCGTATTCACACTAAGAAATATTTCCTGTTTTGCCTTTCTACCAACGACGAGCTTCCGGATGAACGTAAGCGACCAACCTAAAAAAATGATCCCCGTTGACTGGGAAGCTATAATTTAATGTCGTAATGGCTATCTTCTGCCGTCATTACTTTAATGTGTCTCGCAAACCGATTATTATGTTAAAAAATATACATGCTACTCTTACTGCCCACGTCATGCTCTTGCTATTCTAAATGCCACATCAGAAGCAAAAAGATACCGTCTAACTGAGAACGTCAATCTAATCTCCGTGTGAATTATTGAACAAAAATGATAGTGTTTGTGGTATATTTTTATGTAAGTTGTACCTAATTGTCTCTTAGACGTAGATAAAAATTCTTGAATATCACACATTGCATCTTACCTGCAAAATATCGCTAGACTTTGGCATTAGAACTTCAGCATGTGAAGGAAGTTTTAAGCGTTTTTCTTTTGCTAGTTTCTCTAACAGTATATCCAGAAGATATTCCTCTCCTCTAAGGAGTAAAATAGATGATTTGAATGTATCACATGCCAACAAAGCTTCTGCACTCCTAAATATTCGATGTTATATGTATTTCATGTAAAAATGGTGGGATATCAAACATTTAGTACAATTCCCATCACTAAAAAACATTCACATAGAAATCAAACACTAATAACGCTAAGACGTGAGCCGCTTTCTCTATCCAACCTTCGGCAACGTAAGTGTGTCATCATGCTAGGCTATCACTAAAACCAATCAGTGTACACCCGCCGGTACACGGAGGCAAAACTGAATAATGATTAATTGCCATAGTGCTTCGCCACTCGAATCTCCGTATGGTGGCTTCACCTTCCCCCTATATCTCACTTTCGAACGCTTCTCGATGAAGATAAACCTCTGTACTCACATGGCACATGTTTTATACACCTACTTTATGTGTAGTTTCTTCCTGTTCCGGGTCCGGTTCTTTCCTGCGTTACTTTCTCTGTTCCGAGCAAATCGAGCGTCGCCGAGGAGTTGGCACAAAAAGGCGGGCCCGTTTATCATGATGGGAAGTTGCCGCCAGGCAGTGAGGTCGGAGTGATTAAGTGGTGCATATTCCAGATAGACGGCATACGACGACGATGACGTTGCCGACGTACCAGCCAGTAGTATGTGTCAATGGGAAGCGGCTAAGCACAGGTACCAGTCACGGTTGCCGTATTCGCAAAGGAGAACGAGAGATTTCGAGCTGCTTCCTGTTTCCACGCTGTTTAGTGTCGATGGACCGCTAGAACCGAAGCTGATCGTCTCATCGTAAAAGCACGTGACCAGAGAACGTGTGAGCTTAATCCATTGTAGCAGTGTGCTGGTGAATCTGCCATAGCTGCATAATTACGCGCTGCTAGATAAACTATTAATATCAACTTTTGTTTACACATTCGCATATGTGAAAACGGCTGCTTACAGAAATAACAAGCAATTAAAAGCCGAGAAGAATTTGACGTTGAGTGTTACATTTTCATCCGAAAATCGAACATTATATTGGAGTAAGTTTTCCAACTGCATGACATATCAGAATCGTTAGAAGTTTTAAATAAATAAACATCGAGGATATTAACTCTGACTGATAAAATGTCTCTAGCAGTAGAACATAATTAAATAATTTGATGAAATTTAAACGTCAAATCATTGAAATCATTAAATAAATATCGTATAAAATAAATGTCATTAAATTATCCCCGTTAAAATCCTTCTAGCGATTGGATTCGTCATCCTTGTCCCATTGCGACCGAAACATTTAGGAAAACTTTTACCGCAGATTTTTTTCCATTAAAATAATAAACATCGCCCTTGAGAGATGCAAATAAATAATGCTGTTCCCCCGTGTTTTCGTTCTGCCGTTCCGCTGTAATATATTTACATACCGACTGCACCGTTAAAAGACATCCCACGGCAAAATCCGGCCACGCCGGGTTGGAAATTATTTACATTTCAAATCAACCATCAAGTCGACCATCGCGCATTTCACTTCCATCCTGCTTCGCACCCGCTGTCCAGCAAATGCAACGTCTAATTTGCGTTGTAACGGAAGGCAAAATTGAAAGTGTACACAAAATTCCGGGCAGGCCCGCCAACGGGCACACGCGAGCGGCCCCCTAAACTTGTGTGGTGGATAAGTTTGTTTGTGATACAGGCACAGACGCGCCAACAACAACGGTAACTCTCATTTGCAGATGGCGTCACGTGTTTTGGCGTTTGAAGTTCGCAAACCGGTACGGGAAAGTGATGGAAACATGGAAGCGAGAGAAACGCAAATGGAAGCGATGAGAAACTCTCACACAGACACACACACACACTCACACAAACACACATAAACACAACACAAGAAAGGAGGACGATTATCCCGATTGGACGGGTGTGATTTTGTTTGATGACGATGATGATGCTGGATATTTAAATTCACTGTCGTTAGCAAGGTCGTTTCCGGATGGTAACAGGTTTAAGGCTTCAGGTGTTTTTTTTATTACTTGTTTCTCCTATGTTTCCAGCACTGTTTCGTGCGAGCTCAAACTAGAATATAATGCATGGGGTACCGACTGTGTCGCACCACGGTTCCGTCCATTCTTTTGTGACAGCAAAGACAAATGTGCCATTTTCCTTGCAACTTTAGTTTTCCTAGAGCATAGAAACTAGTACATACACCAACAAAAAATGCTGCCAAAAGCGACACACTCTATCGTATCGCCTTTCTTGCCGAGGTTTTGATAGACCGAAATAACACAGACATTTTCGCTTAATGTATTTCTTTTCCGTCCGGGATAAATCGTGCAAAGTAAACGGATGCAGTAAAAAGCTGTCCAATGCGATCGGTAGCAGGTTATGCAGCTTAGTATAGTGCCCAGGCATCGATGTATGTTGAAACGATTTTCAATTGGATTCATCCCCTTCCGGCTCTGCCAGCTGTGTAAGCTTCGGAGTGTCTTTCTATGCCTTTTATGTTTCCGTCCGATACAAAGCACATTTAATTCGTACGCAACCTACAACCGGCTCCGTATTTTGCGCTCAACAAAAACACAAAATTTGCAATCATTTGGCGTGTTATTTTTGAGTGCAGAAGTGAAGAAAGCTACTGCCGTTGCTCCACCAACTGGGGCGCCGTGTGCGATCGTTCAAAATGGAACACAATTTTCACGCCCAATTTCGCACCCCACGAGCAGAAGGAAAGGGATGGCAATGGAGACCAATTATAGTCACTGTACCGCATCGGTGGTCACGTTTGCGTTTGTTTAAATAAATGCCACCGTCAGCGTAGACACACATACTGGTACCAGCTTGTCACCAGCCGCTCCTCGCACGTTGCGCGCCCGGGAAATCGATTCCAGCCGCAGATGAAACTGAAAGCGGGCACAACATCCATCGTCCGGGGGGTGCCGGGTGCGGGTGCTAACACTCGCGGTTTTTAGATGCTCCGAGTGCTTTTCGTTCCCATTTGCGTAATGGGTCGTAAAGTTCGTGTTTGGGCGAATTAAATTTGCATCAGCTTCCGCGAGGATGTTGTTTATTTTTTAGAGGTTCCTTCTGGGGCGGATGGGGTAGGAAAAAAAATACTTCATCCTACACCGGAAGGTTTCCACGCGGTAGCAATCCATTAATGGGTGAAAATGATTTTGCTGCAAATTGAATGACATCTGAAAGCTCTTTGCGGTGACGATTTCGGGAAGTACAAATTTATGAGCGAAGGAGGAGAGCGAAAACATTTTCTTGACATTTCTTTCGTGCTACCTTCCTAACTACACGTTACAAAACGAAGCTTTGCTAACGACAGCAAAGAACCGAACCGTCCGTGCTGCTATCGACAGATGTCCACTGCATAAGCTGCCGGTGTTACCACATCGGTCGCATCCAGGACCAGCCCACGCCTACAATTTCCGCGTCAAACTGCATCCATGCTGCCTGCCTCCGTTGCGACCTGAATAAAACGCACACGCCAGCTCAATCAGTGTGCGATCAAATTCCCATAATTTCCTATGCAAAGTGTGTTCTGTGTTTGCATTCCCTAAATTGATGAATATTTATCTGAGCACTAGCGTAAAAAACAATTAGACGAGAACGAAAAGGTTATGCATGTTTTATAACACAATTGCTAATTAGCCGACGTGCATGTGCTCGGTGAAGTAAATAGTTATGTTGCGAAGTTTTATTTCTATTCGCACGTAATCCGAACCTGATGCTATAAATAATTTCCTATAGAAAGGTTTCTCCTTATTGTTATTATTGTAATTTTTTTAAATTATAGAATTGGAACATAAGCGTACGTGCGTGCCGAATCGTTAAATGTATTTGGCAAAGTTAGTATGATATTAAATGATTGTGTTATTGTGATGGAGACGCCTGGTAATATGAAATAATGAAAAATTTAGAATAAAATAAGGATTAAGCTAGAAATTACAAACGGTTATGATGAAACTAGAACGTCAAAGGTACGTTGTTAAAAAATGGACTGATAGCATTTATTGTTTAATTTTGTTAATTGTACACTTTGGAAATTATCTGAACCTTAGTTACTAACACTTCCTTATAATCCTTCCTCTCTCAAAACTGTACGAGATTGTGCATAAACAAAACCTTCCCTACTCAAAACCAGACTCCCGAAACGAATATTTACTATCACTATGTACGGTTTGTCCTGCCTCTGGCTCGAAACAGTACCATCGTTATTTGACCCGTAACGAAACATTCCCCCGGAGTCGACATCCCATAAAGCAACATAAACAAACCGACCGTGGTACGAACGGCCAACATAAATAAACCGTAAATGTCATCCTGTTCCGACGAAGATTGTGCCAATGAAACGGTTTACTCTGCCAAGAAGAGCCACACCTTGCGAACGAAAGCGATTCTTCAAGTCTCTTGACATCAACCCGCTCGATCGCAGTGGGCAAGAGTACTGAAAGTTCCATCGGTAAAACTGCGAAAGATTCCGTGTTCGTGATAAATTATCAACTTTGGCATCGAAAGGGAAAAAACCGGTTGCTCGATGGGAAGTGTATCGAAGCACAAATTAAACCTTTCCGGTTGCATTCATTCGGCTAGAAATTATTGGCATTCACCGCTCGCTGCTACACTTTTTCTGCTCAGCTGCTTTTTCGCTCAGCCACTCCTAC
>JXXA01010910.1:0-10293 GCA_000956255.1 Anopheles punctulatus | reverse complement strand
CTGTTGTGACTTTGATTGAGACACGATGCAATGTGTACACAACATTCATGAATTTTATTTTCGAACGATTAAGTAACAAATTTCATAACAAGCGTACATGAGCATGGTAAGGTTCATTATACACAACACCTAAAACGTGTAGAAGTTTCCACTGTATTCTGCCAGAGTTCACGCTTTATTTCTGCATCGCTTTGATTTGATCGAGACAGTAACTGGCTTGTATCACAGTTTCCTCGTGCTTGTGTTGCTTTCCGTAGCGCCAGGCAAACGTACAGAACTCAGATGCCTGCTGCAGCAGTCCCTGCTGGAGGTACAGTAAGCCAAGGTTCGCTTTATACACACCCGCTTCCGAGAGATCCGGAATTTGGGCCGCTAAAGCGATCGCTTCTTTGAGGAACCGTTCAGCGGACGCGTAATCTTCCAACTGTAATGATTGCCGTAAAAAAGGAACGTTTTTAAGAAGGGTTTCTTTGGAAAATGAACGCATCAAATACACCTACATTCGAGCATGCGACGCTCAGATTGTTCAGTATGGTAAGACCTTCCTCGGTAAGGATCCCGTGTATCTCCGTGTACGCTTCGTACGCCTGCAGGAAGGCTTGCTTCGCTTCCAAGAAACGTTTGTTCTCCATCAGCAGCTGTGCATACCAGTTCTTCGTGATGCCCCACAGCTCGCGAATTTCTTTCGCGTTTTCGTCACCCAGCTTTTTAAGCTTTTCCTCCAGCTTCGCCAGCGTCCACTCAAATCCTTGCGCTGCCTTATCCAGTTGCCCTTGTAGCTGTGCTAGATGTGCCACTTTCGAGCTGATGTGCAACATCTTTATGTGATCCTCGAGGAATCCGTCCGAAAACAGCCGTTGCATCACGTTGACGAACAGTTTTTCCGCCTTTGCAAAATCTCCCACCTCCATCGCGAGGTTTGCCATTATGTCGTAAATGTAGGTAATTCCGTCCTTGCTCTGTAAATCTTGGGCCATCTTCAATGCGAGATGCAACATCTGCTCCGCCTTTTGATATTCCTCCTTCTGTATCGACAATATCGAGCGTTTAATAATGGTTATCAGCTGACTTTCGGGCGTGTCTTCGTCGTCGGATTTTTTACTGAACCACGATAGAAACGAACTGGCAACGAGAAATTGAAGTGGCCCGGAGCGCTTTTTTCGCTGTTGGTGGTGATGTTGTTCTTCCTGCCTGAATGTTAGCCTGTTACGTTGCGCCTGATTTGTCCTGTTGGCCGGGCCAGCCGGAATCGGTGCATGGTTTGTAAGAGAGGCAAGCGGGATGGTAAGCGGTGCCACCCGAGGATGGTTTATCGATATGAAGAATCGCGAAGCGATCGATGAGATAGACGCGGTACGGAACATGTTTCGTACACTTTTAGCACTTTTCTCTACTACACAATAAATAAATTGCTTGCAGTGGGTAGCAAGGAAAATCACAATAAAGATGTAAACAAACACAAAATACGATTCCGACAGCAAATATGTAGCGCCTCTGGTGGAATATTATGAAACTAATGCAGAAGCTACAACTTTTTAATTCCAATTTAAATTTTCCGAACTGCTTCGAGGGATGCTTTATTTTTATGGAAAACGACTGAGGGAAAATGTATGTCATCAAAACACAAAAAATAAAATATAAAAACACTTACAACTGTCTGGAATGATTTCATATTACTTTATTTGAATCATACTTATCCATGAGGGGTGGTTGTTTAGGGTTGTAAGTTTGGTTTAAGTTAGTAGTAATGGCTTGCTTCTTACGTTTGCCTGATTCGTCGTTACTCAAAGCGATTGCTGAACGGGAAGCTTAGCTGGCTTTAGGTATCTTGCGATGTAATATAAAAGTGCAACAAACAAACAATTAGTACACCGTCTTAACTCAACTCAGCTCAGCGCGTTCTCTACAGCTGCTTCAATCGTGCCTCATCGCATCATGGTGCGATCGATGCACGAACAAGCGTTTTGCATTATCTTAATCTTAGCTGTAATTATTTCACAAAAACGTTTCTACTAATTAGATGCATGATGCGGCTCATCTCTGTCCGTTTGCACTAGATATAATACTCGAGCGCATATGGTACCGCGTATAAATTGATCGCTAGTAAAACTTCATACTCCAACACCGGCTCGTGCTGGTATGGAGGATTTGTTTGCTGCGCGCGCGCGCGTGTCTGTGTACGAAGTTTCTGTCTGTTATAAATAGAGTATTAGCTACTGTTCTAATTTTGCACTTTATGTGTATCCGTACATCTTAATTCTGGCGTTCATTATTCACTAATTGTAACAATTGTTTAGAGGCGTTTGTTTCTGTTTTGTGATCAAAATACGCAGGTATGGCTATGTGTTCTTCGAAAGGGGTTTGAAAGTGATAAATCGACGAAAGAAAAAAGAGTTCAGTTTTGCTAGATCAAAATTAACACATCGCAACGTTCAATACATTTGAATAGTTTCCAAACAACTTGCTTGGTTGTGTTGGTCATTTGCTGTTCCAACCAACCATCGGAAAACAAGAATCGATTCTGGAGTGATTTACCCATTGTTCGCTCATTTCTTATTATTGTCTCTTTGAATACATACACGAACCTACCAAGAGTCGGGCTCTACAATGATTTCAGATTTTATCGAAAAGGTATAAATATTGTGTAGCTTATAAAATGTTTCATCTTACACATTCCACACTGTACGTCGATGGTATTGGTGAAGGAAATGCAATGGGGCGTATCAGTCCTGAGGTATGGGAAAGTAAAATATCGCGCTATGGTTTCTTTTAAAAAATGTTTTAACTTTTTTTTACCCCATCCTTGAGTGAGGCGCAAAGTAAACGGAATCGATTCCTTAAGGGTGTTTTTTTTGTTTTAAATCGTATGATACCTTTTGCACTACCACTACACAATTGTTGGATGATTATTTTCATATTCTGGGATTTACTAGGTATTATCCATTAGCTTTACGTTATCTCCCACACTCTAGGAACTTGTGTATGCAAACCTTGCTTTGTCAGGTTTACCTTGTGCGGGTTTTAAAGGATCTAATGCAAGCGGAATGCGCGGACATCTATTTATGTTCATGCTGCTTCAGGGCCATTCACCCGAACGCTGTTTATGGTAAGCGCAGTCAAACTGTTTAATATGATGGGACCATCGAAAAAAGGCACGCCCTATAGTCATTTATGCTGAAAGAATGTCAAAAACAAAAAAAAAACTAATTTGCCAAAAAAATAAAATAATAATGATGAAAAGAAAAAAAAAACAAAATGTATTATAGTTTTTAAATATATTTTTCGCCGAAAAAAAAACGATACCTTACAAAGAAAAGAGTGTACAAAAAAACTTAAAAAAGAACGAACAATGTTCAATAATAGCGCAGCACTTACAGTTAATGAGACAAAGAAGGAGTATGAATTACTAATACCGGCTTGAATTGTGTCTACACAATCGCAATCTCGCTTTTTCTTTCTCTCTTTCGCAAGTGTTGCTAGTGGTTCTAGCATGTTGGCATTCGGCTGCCCTCATTTCTATGCTTACCGTTCGAAAAACTTGCACTGCACGTGGAGGCTTCCCGTGGCATGCTTTCTTCGTGATCGGTTACATACGAAGCACTACTGCTACTGCTGCTACTAATGCCGTCTTGTTGAAGTGCAAGCCTTTGCATTATACTTTCATATTTCCATCCACCGGTGCCTGGCAGGACGATGCGTGGCAGGACAATTTCCTCCAGCAGTTAACAAGCCCTGCATTGAAACACGAACTAGCACTTTCATCGCGCGTAAGTAGCAATTTTGTATAATTCGCGTTCACTAATCAGGGGTCGCGTTTGCTGCGCCCTGCGAACTATTTGTGTTTCATTTCGCTTACTCCACGATGCATCCGATTTTTATTCTCATGCTTTCGATTCCAAGCATGAGCTTAGCTTTTTTTATCTAACACTGCCAGCTGCTCCTGTTTGCATGCGTTTTATGTCTAGTTTTAACAAGTTTTAGATTGTTTTCACTACACCAATGGGCATTTAATTTTACTTCCTCCCTCTCACGCTCTATCCATATGCCGCGCCAAGCAACACCAATATAAATAACAAGAAGGACGTTAGAAAAAAAACTTAATGCAAATTTAAAAAGAAACGGTAGAATCAACTGAGCGTATCTCGTTCTTCTTTTTTTGCGCGCCCAATTTGCTCGCCAGTGCGCCCCCAATTTTCGTTCCACCGGTTAAGTACGTACGTAAAACAAAAATGTATCGCTAGTTGTAACGTTTTTTTTTCCCACCGAACCCTTCACTACGATAAGCAACGTAAAAATTCATTGAATTTCCTAACTCGTTTCGCTCGTGCGTTTTTTACATCGCTATGGACGATTTGCTGTTTCGTTTTTTTTTTTGCTGGTTTCGCCTGCGTGCCTGAGGGCGCTAAACTAAAGATAATTTTGATTGTTTTTTAATACTCAACCGCTCCAACGGGTGCGGGATAATGAATGAAAGACAAAAAAATATAAAAATAAACAAACAAAAATCTAAGAAATCACCACCAATATTGGAGGGGAGGGTTCATCGCTTGATGCCACCTTCACCTATTGCAGTGTGTATCATTCAAACGCACCCTCGCGAAGCTTATCAATTATCAGATTCGATCGTTTGATCATCAGCAACCAGCAAATCTGGTCGCAAGGAGATTCAGATGTTTGTTGGCCGTTCACCCTAGCTCTGTACTATATTTACAACGTGATAGAGTGTTTTTGTGGTGTGTGTGCCTTGTTCCTATTGAATCGGAATAGTAATGTTTTCTATTCTACCATTTTTTTTTACACCATTTTCTGTTCCCCTCAACATTATGCTCGAAACAGTGTTTCGTTTTCCATCAATTCCACACCCTCTAATAAGTACTCTTCTTACCCTGAGTTGTGCTATTAACATTTGTCTACGCTACATTTTGTATTTAAATCTATCGCTCGCTCGTTACTTACTCTCTCTATCTCTGATTTGCTATCAATAATCATATTTTATCCATATGCTCAATTATATTAGGTTATCTGTGTATGTGTGTTTTTTATACATATTACACTTTCACGTTCTTCTATGCATGAGGTATGTTGCTTTCCTGGTACCAGTTTTTTTTAATCGAAACTGATGTCCTTTTGCTGGGTAAGATGTCTCACAAGACGTTGGTGTTTGCAGGGGAAGAAGTAAACGTATGACAAAAAAAAACGAACAAACTTAAACAGCTTCTGTAAATCTCTAACTTCTTATAAATAACTCGTTACCCGTTTTCTGTTGCACTCTGGTTGTGGTTTGTGTTGTGTTGTCTGGTATGATGGTGGCATAATTAGTTAAAACAAAATCCTGAGAAGTATGTTCGCTCGCACCATTTCCGTGCGCTTGTGAGTGAGTCTTAAGGTTAAAAACGTCTACTTATTCCACTTGATCGTGCACTAAAGCGCTTTAGTGTACACGCCCTGAGTATGTGGAGAAAGTGTAGCTGTGTGTGTGTTTGAGAGAGAGAGAGAGAGAGTTTTCTATAACAAGCGCATGCTCATGCTACATATATAGAGGTAAGTGGTAGCTCTGATAGTAGATTCACGATCATCTTATGCGATTAAGTGCCTAAGGGTGGTGCTGGTAGCGGCCGCCCCGGCTGGTAGTGCTGTTTTGGGGGGAAATATATAACACTAATTGCTAACTCGCATAGAAGAGCCCTCGCTCCTGGAAGCGGATGGTACTTGGATCAATTGTACTTTTTTGTTTTGCAGCTGTCGGTTTCGTGAGAGGGCCGCCTTCGAGTTTTTCGCCCAACCTTTCTTTGTTTTTAAGTCCGCTCGCAGACGCACGAATTTTTGTTTTAGTATACTTCGGCTGATATTGCAACGGTTTCCATGATAAATCGTAATTCTCGTGTGGGGCACGATGCGCCACCACCCAGTATACAGTGTTTGCAGACGTATACGTTGGCGAGAGGGGTTTTCGCTCTGCCGACTATGCATTATCGTATCGTTTTTGTTTTGCTTGTCGTATGGTAATGGTGTCCCGTGTACTTCGTATAGCTGGTGCCATCTGAGATGATATAGGCTTTTGCCATGGCATTCCGTCCGTCCGTCCCGTTCTACCCTACGAACTAATGATATTTGTTATTGCGTTCCGTTTTTGAAATCGTGTTTTGCTCAATCGCCAGTAGAGAAAGGGTGAGATTCGTATAACGTGTTTTCGTATATGACCGATTTGGGTGACACTGTGCGGGAAGAAACCGGAAAGTGTCCGGCCTCGTGAAAAACGGGTGATCGTATCGCGTGTATATATTCTAATAGTCCAAAGACAAATGGGGAAAGAGGGGGGTGGGGATTAAACGAATCAAAACAACAAACAATCAGTAACACTTGGAAAGTGACACAAGACGGGGAAGAGCTCCCGTAGAGATGAAACAATGTTGTACAAAATAGTGTCTCGTATCTGTTTCAGTATACATTCGGTATGTTGCTTTACGCTTGTCGTGATATTTCGTATTCCGGTATGTTTGCTTTGCGCTTCTGAGACGGGTTTTGTTTTGCTTGGAAAAATCGTATATCTGCTTCTACGCGTGGATCATTTTGCGTCGTCGTTCGTCCTTTCGCCCGGAAGCGTGCCCGGTGTCGATAGAGGATGCCGGAAGAAAGGGAAATAAGCGCTCGGTCGAAAACGTACACGAGGGTGTAGCGTATACTTCAGGTTCGCTTGGCATCTCTGGCGCTTCCGTGAGATACCGCCTTTTTACACCCACTGATCCGGTGCGTGGCTCTTGGTCGCTTTGCTCGGGCAAGACGGCTACGGGTAGTAGTTTAAAAATCGTATCGTATCTACTACTTCACTAGCATTTTGTAGAGGTATAGGTTAAGTGAGTGCATTTGCGGCCGATTTCTCGTACCCTGCGCTGAGGTAGACTCGACTGGGAGGGGAAGGCGGCAGAAGGGATCCTCCCCCGCCCAGTATCTTATGCTGGTTTGCTAAGAAAATGCATTTAAATTGCAAAGTTATCGTATCGCTTAAAAGGATATCTAGAGCTGGTGCCTGTCGCACGTCGTCTGAGGTATATCTGTTCCATCCTGCTTTTTGTTTCTTGCACATCGGTTGATCGGTTTTACGTTCTATCCGCAGGTCCTTACAAACTAATTTGAACCCGGTGTATGTACGCTTTGTGTTGCGCACCTTATTATTTGCTTTGTTACGCTGTCGCTTGTTTGTCTCTCTAGCAAAACAAATGATAGCTTAGAGAGAGAGAGAGAGAAAAAATACGGAAACCTAAGTAATGTACGCACTAATCTACATTCGCAACGGGAGGAAACCGCACCTGAGGAGAAGATACTCGTTTCGATATCGCTGTTTGAGGTATATAACATTCTGAGGTAATGGGCCCAACCCTGGACGCTCACTATATCTTATCGCGATGGCACAATGAATTTCTCGGACTCGATTTTCACCCTCCGCAGCGTTCTGGTGGTTCTGGTCGTTCCCGGTCTGCTCCTTGGAATCGATCGTGGAAGAAAATCGAAGATCCGCTCGTAGTATACACGGCCTTGACACGGCTGCCAGCTGCACACGTCGCAGGGTAACAAGGGATGGTACGCGGACAAGATGCGTCCATTGTGTGCTGTTGTTGTTTTGTATCAGTAAATGGCAGAGATATTCATTTCTGGTGCATCTGGGCTTGCTGGACTAGTGAGTCTGTGTGTGCGCGCGCTCGCGCTCTAGTGCGTCGCAATGCTCTCGTCGTCGGAATAGTTCCGCTCGTCCGCCGAACTGTTGCCATCGTCGTCGTTCGGGCCCGATCCGTCCAGCCCGAGATCCATCGGTTCGGAGGATCCACCGCGCCGGATCGCGTCGCTGTTCAGTATGCTGTTGTTGTTGTTCAGCCCGTGGTTGCCTCCGTTGCCGCCCGGGCCACCAGCACCGCTGGCGGCGAGCGCGAGCAGCTTCTGGTGGTTGCTCGTCTGCAGCAGGCGATCCGTATCGTTGCCACGATTGCCCGTCGGTTCGATCGTTACGTTCGGGGAAGCTTGCAGCTTCGCTAGGGACGATAGATCCGGCGTGTTCTGGTTGTTGTTGCTCGTCAGCTTGCTCAGATCGAGCTGCGGTGGCAGGAAGCCCGGTGGTAGCTGATCCAGGTTATGGCCGAGTGTCTTGAGATGGGCAATCTTGGCTGCTTGTAGAGCAGCCGCTGCCGCCTGCTCCTGGGTCATTCCACTCATACCTACGGAAGAAAAGCAAAGGTCGTTAGCGTCTCTGTCCTTCTCGTCCCTCTCACCACCAACTCACCGAACGCATTCTCCGTGATGAACTGCAAGTACGTGTCCAAGATGGCCGATCCGGTCGGGTTCTGCTGCATATGGTTCATCGGACCACCGGGCCCGCCGGGGCCGCCTCCAGGACGGTCCGAGCCACCCATCCCATTGCCACCGTTTCCATTGCCACCGGGTCCGCCGGCTCCAGGGCCACCGTTTCCATTGCCTCCCTCGCGTCCCAGCCCATCCAGTCCCAGCTTCGGCGTTCCCTCGCCTGGTCGCACACGCGTGATGGTGGTCGAGTTGAGATGGTTGAAGCCTGCAATTGCAGGGAGATTGAAACATCAGCGGGAACACAAATGCCATGCGTGGTGCACCACCGCACAACGGTGCGCACAGTCGAATACCTACCGGTCGGTGACATGCCCATCATGCTTTCGTGAAAGCGTCGCTGCGACTCACTGTGGCTGCTCTGCGACATGGTCAGATCTTCCGGGTCGTCAAAATCTTCGCCCCCTTCGCCGGACCGCAGCTCCAGCTTCATGCCATCGTTGCGCCGCGTACCGGTCGGTGAGGCGCGGGCACGCAGTTCCGCCGGTGAAATCTTGACACCTGCTTTGGCGAGCAGCCTGGACGCTAGCTCCGGATCGAACGGGCTCGGCATGGGCAGTACCGGGAGGTCCTTGGTCGAGATGCCGCGATGCTGGCGGGACATGTGCGAGTGCAGCGAGTTGCGCGATTTGGCCACCGTACCGCACAGCACGCACCGGTAGCCGGGGCACACCGTGTGCTTGTCCTCCAGATGGGTGCGTAACGTGTGAGCCGAACGGTAGATCTTGCCGCACTTCGGGCAGGGCCGGGGATCAGTCGCACGGACGCGCATTTCTAAGGAACGGCGAGAAACTGTAATTACAACCGTTAAGTGCCGTTGCGGGGGTACACGAGCGAGGAAGAGAGAGAGAGAGAAACAGAGAAAGGGAGAGAGAGAGAGAGGGAAAAAATAAAGTAAAATAAATAACACAAAAACAAAAACGCACAAGCTCGCCAAACGAAGCGCCGGCAGAAGGAGACCGAACCATCCTTCACGCATCGAGGAAAAGGAAAACGAGTTTTAGTACACTACTCCGAACACCTCCAAAAAACCGGCCCTTCACAGCATTACGATCGCCTGAGTGTTAGTAGCGTAAGAGAGCAGGTATTATTATGTTTCAAAAACGTCGTTAGCCTTGTTTTGGGGTACAACTAAAGCGAGTCAGTAGAACAAACAAAATAAAAAGAAGAAGAAAACTTAACAAAACGGAACTTGAGTACAGAGAAAACAACCCCATCGTTTCATTTGCTCATCGTTTGCCAGGTTTTATTTTCTTATCGCTTCTCTCGTTTCGCCTGCTTGCTTCTTGCTTTGCGTTATCTTTTCTATTTCCTTCATACGAAATGCAACGAGGATAGTGTTTTATACAGTGTGTAGTTGTGTTTCTGGTGTGTTTTGTTGTTGTTGTTGTTGTTATTTCTTGCTTTGCCTTCTATTGTACCTTCACAATCGAGATCGTCGGGCCCGCTCTTCGCTTTTCGGTGTTTTGTGTGCTTGTGTGTTTTTTTACGGTCTTTTTGGCTGTAAGCTGAATGCTCTTTTACTCCTGCTCCTCCCGAGCGCTTCTTATACAAAACTACTAACTTTTTACAGAATCCCGCACTGATTTAGTTTCATGTTTTTTTCTTCTTCTCTCTCTCTCTCCTCCATTTAGTTTCCTTCATTTCTCGGTTCCTTCACTTGGCTGTCTTTTTTCGCGTTTTTTTCTTCTTCCTTCCACTCGTCTCGTCTTGCATTCTCCACTCTCTTAGGTGTAGTATGGCGCTAAATATAGTTGTATATTTGTAGATCTTTGTATAGCATGCTACGCGTTGGCGTCTCTCTTAGCATATGCGGCTGCTGCTACGGCACGCGTTCTGCCGTCGGGTTTTTATTCACTTTAAAGCGGTTTTGGTTTTGTATCGGTGCTACCGTGCAAGCCTGCACGTGTGTTCAGTGTAATTGTGTTTATGCGTAAGTGTATT
>JXXA01010903.1:0-10698 GCA_000956255.1 Anopheles punctulatus | reverse complement strand
AAAAATCTGGTGCTAAGCTATTCACACATCCATCCAAATTTGTATCGTCGTCAATCGTTGTAAAAATGGTCCCACTCTTCTAGACTTCCAGCTCCTCTCCGATGATCACCATCGTTGCGACAATTGGCACGGGCTCTGCTGGGAATAATTTTCCACAGACGCAAAATATAATTTAGTCACGTTTTAGATGAAATTTTCGTAGCGAACGAGCAAAACTAAAGCTTTCCACTTTCCTCCCGGAGGCCTGACGGGCGAGGTGACATGAGTGAGTATGTGTGTGTATGTATGAGCCCGTCATTGATATGTAAAAGGGAGGGATTGTTTCGCTACAGGGATATGTTTCTTATGGGACCTCTTGGATGGGTGGTAATGCGGTACATACCAGACCGGGTGTGTGTGTGTGCCGTCGATGATTATCGATACTTTTCCAGATCCGTATCGAGACAGCAGCTATGGGACGGTGGGTCGGAGGGCTGCTCGATGATAGCAATCATTATTAACATGCTTTTTGATACACGCAATGTACATACGAATGTAACGATTTTCTGGCACACGACGGCACGACGCCAGGAAGCATACGCCTCGGTCGGCCGTCGAGATTCGAGACCACCGGAAGTCGTGCTTCGATTAAACCCTCCTCCGGTCCCTCTGTTCAAATGGATGCACGTGTTGTGCCAGAGACTACCCGGGAAGAAAATTGGGAAACTTTATCGAAAGGATTTACCGACGGGTCGGACGGGTTGCGTTGGGATACCGGTTTCGGCAGCTGAAATCACAACCATCAAGTCGCAATTTTGTTTGGTTTCAGAACGCCCCACCCCATGGTCTCCCCATCATCGCTACCGGTGAAAGTGAAAGCAAAATGCTTGCTGTGTGGCTTCCTTCCGCATGGATACGAGATGGGGAGGATATCGAGGTCGGTGGACGCATATACAATTATTATTTGCTGTCGGTACCATCTCGCAGGCGGTTATCTTTTACGCCAAAAATTGGGTGGAAAGGGTTTCATTTTCCGGACGATGCGGTAGTGCCGATCAGTTCTACCGAGGCACGTAGTTCAATTTTCCAGATTAATGGGATTACCTTGGGGATTGTCCTTGGTGATGGTGTTTCGATTGGGTGCTTGCTGCCGGTTTCATGCATGCATTTCATCAAAGATTGGGGTTCATTTTTGTGGGCTTTTTTGTACAAGAAAAAGTACTGAAAAAAAGTGATCGTGAAATATGGTATCGATATCGATGACAAAATGATGATGGGTCGATTCTGTCCAAGAGTGTGGTTTAACGTTTGTAGTTTTATATGGGAGATAATTATTTTTTTGTACATCACTCCTCTTTTGTCTCAAGGAAAAGTTTGTTTTTCGGTTAAAATTTGAATTATTTCATCAAAAAATAACAAAACATCATGAAAATTATAGGTGACCACACATTGAATGAAATGGAACAGCGATTTATCTTACTCTCTACGATTGTGTTTAAAAACTTGTTTGTTATCAGAGAAGGAAAAATGAGCGAGGCATATTTTATATGGCGAAATTGACAGGTTTTTTTTCTCTCCGTTAAGCTCAGAGTGCAGTTTCAGAGAGTAAAACGAATACGCATACGCACATTTGCTAGCTTTCCATTAATTCTTTAGAAAAATGGAAGTGTACTCTTAATGTGTTTATGATAAACTTTATATTTTTTTAATTTATTTGTGCGTTTGTTTGCGCTTGTTTCTTTATTTGTTTGAGCGTTTGTTTACAGTGATTCAAAAAGATGCAGAAAAGTATCACGAAACTCAAAAGTTCTACAAGAAGCCTATATTCTTGCTTCTTTAATATACTTCCTCTTAAGTTGGTTTCATTAGCATTCTTGAATTACGAATAATGAATGACATGATCGAGATGATAACAACAAAATAACAGTTTTATATGAATACTAAACATGGGGTTGATAAAATTACTATGATAATAATATGTTCCTAATACATTTCTTTGCAATTTTCATGCCTTAATGTTTGGAGATATTCGTGCATTCTTATTTACATTTTTTGCACAAAGATTAATATGTTAAAATATATATGTTTACATGTTTAACAGCAATACATCTATTATCTATTTTCAATGATTCATGATTTTCTTGTTTTATATGTTTGTTTGCAAATGCATAAATTGATATTTACTGCATATTGATAAAAAAACACTGTATTACAGTGTAATCTGCAATCATTTGCATACCGTCGTGCCCAGCAAGATTGATACATCACTACAAGGATATGATACAATGAAGCTATTCTTAGTTATCCCACTAAAATGAGAAACCTCATACCACCAGCCGTCGCATTGAAGAATGTGACAAAGAAAGTGTACTTCTGCACATGTGATGGGTGCACATTCTGCTTCGCTATCGAATCCAGATCGAATCCTGCAGCACTGCAGCAGGGGCAAATATGACCTAGTCCGAAGGGCCGCTGCGCCTGCATGATGCTAACGCTCGCTGGCTCGACGACTGCATATCGTTTGCCCGGATGGCATTGTTCGCCGCTGTGGCTCATATCATTTTTGCACATCGTATTGAAACCGAATCTTCCATTATTCAACGCCCGATCCAATCAAACCCGGTAACGAGGCGGTTGCATGTGGCCCGTGTGCCGAGGCTTGATGGGATTAACATTCGCTCTTGGGCCCAGCTTAGGCGGCAGCGCATTGTTATTACATGTTGCATTTGACTTGTCGGCTACAAGCAGTAGGCGAAAGTCTATCGGATTTTTGCGGTTTCCTGTACGACCACAAAGGGCCCGGCGAGAGAGCGCGAAAGAGAGAGCATAGAAGATCAAGAACGATTTTTTTTCCTATTTCATAGTTGAGAATGTGGAACGAAGGTGAAACAGAGCGATGGTA
The DNA here is from genome assembly GCA_000956255.1 of Anopheles punctulatus. NCBI lineage: Eukaryota > Metazoa > Arthropoda > Insecta > Diptera > Culicidae > Anopheles > Anopheles punctulatus. Next base: position 7,817 of record JXXA01010903.1, on the reverse strand, counting down.
AGCTGGTTGCGGCGTGTGCGGTTGGTTGTGTTACCCGAAACAGGATATCCATTTTTCACCCGCAAAAACATGCAACAAGAAAAATCGAATTGAATTTTTGTTTTGTTCTCCAAAATCGATCTTTTTCTGGCCGGGAAAAAAGGCTTCAAGGCTATAAAGAAACTATGGATTAGCAACCAGCAGGCACGTAGAAACGCTTGCAGGCAACAAAAAATATCCAATCAAACCGGCCCAAAATTCACTCCCATTGCTGAAAACCCTATCAACAAGGTGTCAAAATGTATTGTGCTAACATTTGGTCCCAAGAATGGACAATCAGCACAGCCTCAATCTCCGGCGACGTTTCTGGCTCGGTGCAGTCGACCGGGTATGAATATTCGTGGTGATTTTTCCGGGCAGATGAAACAACAACCATCCCTGGACTGCCAGAAGTAGGGGTTTTCGGCAAAACCGGACGCCAGGTGAAGCTTTTGGTTTATTAATTGACTTTTGAAGATTATCGTGGGCTGAAGCAGTTTCCTATTAAGCACCATTGTTCGAGATGTATGGCGAAATAATTGTCCTGGGAAATGGATGCCCGCCGAGGAGAATCCTTTCAGAAGGCTACTTGTTCTCCGATTCGTGACGAAGCATAGAAAGGTTAAAGATTTAAAGGATCTAGAAATTATTCTTTTCTTTATTTGTTTGCAAGCGAGCGTGTATAAAAGTTAAAGTTTATAATATTTTCAATGATTTTACGTTTTAATTTGTCACCTGTATATTGGAATATTAAATAAGGGCACAGATGAATACTTTTTATTATTTTGAAGTAGATATTTTAGTTATTTGTAAATAAAAAATGAAGTTGCATTGAAGAAACTGAAAAGTATAAAATTGAAAAGATAAAATCGTTGTTTAAAACTATGGCTTCAATAGAATACCATTTTTGATTTTTTTTATCAAACTACAAAATATAACATGTCATGTTTAATAGTCTGTGTTGTGGTTTTAGATTAAAGTATAAATATTAAGAATGAAAAATGTTCTAATTAAAATATAATAAAAAGTTCTTTGATAATAAATCATATATTAAATTTAATTCAGCAGAAAAATAAAAAAAATCAACTATGCTTTTAGTGGATTATCATTAACTCAGGCAATAAACATTATAAAACTTGATTTTAAGACGGAATGATTTAATGGAATTGAATGTATCAGATGGTTAAAAGGTACAAATATTTGTGAAAGACGTCTATATCGCTCAAATCAGCTGTTTTTGATAATAAAAACGGTGTGGTTTTAATTAAATTAACAACTCAAATTAACAGTTAAATTATTAAGTCGCTTTCATGCAGCAGTTTCTAGAACCCGGAATCATTGTTGATCAATAGAGATGTCGGGCATAGGTCATTTTCATCATCATATAGTTTTGCAAACTATAAAAAAGGCTCCAAAAATTGTTGCTTAATTTCCCAAGCAATGTTAACTTTTCTGGAAAGAGAATACCTATTTAACAAAGTTGTAGGAAGGCATTTAGAAGAACGTTGAGCACCAAATGGCTTTATATTTCTTCATCATATTTCAAAGAACAAATATATAATTATTTTCAGAAGCCCAACGAGCATCACATGAGTTAATTGAATTGAGAGTGTAAATTATTATGTACTTGTAAAAGTGAACCGAACACTGCGATGACCTCAGCTACTCTTATTCCGGTTTATATCTGCAACTGAAAAGATTGATCGTCTATATTTAATATCACATGCAAATAAAGAGCCGTCTAGCATTATTAATGTGTGCAAACTATTTAAAGTAACGACACTCGATAAGTGTCAACACTCATTTAATACCAACTTGGCGCATGAAAAATACGCCAACGGTCTCTTTCAGCGGGGGGATCGAGAAACATTGAATTTTAACATGCCATAAACGATTCGCATGGCATGATGGGAATCATGCACCGCTCCCTCACCGGTTAAAATGAAACGTACGCAAGTACGAACCGACCACCGCCTGTCCAGGTATTGAATGTCACCGGAAAGCCGGATGATCATTTGTCCGGCAGGGCGATCAGTATGTGTCGTCGCGTTAGCGTGTTGTTGTCCGCCGATTACGCTAGGCTTTGCCGGTTCGTTCCACTTCGTTGTCGAACCACTGGTTGTTGCACTCTGGCCTAGTAAGTGGCCTCAATTCATCCCGGGCCCGGTATACCACTCCCAGAAATGGTTTGGCACCGTGAGATCGTCATCGCATCACAATGCACGTTTGTGCGAGTCAACCGAGCACGACGATCCCGTAGGTGGTACCCGTGCTAGCACCACCTGCCACCAGCGCCAGTCGCAGTCAGCCGCACGGCCACCCGGTTTCGGCCCGAGGTCCCCCCCTCCCGCCCCCAAAAGCTGAACCCGCTGCCGAGTGGCTCAAATTAGTCAATAAATTGCTACCTCCGACCGGTTCGCTCCGCCGCGTGGTGTTTGTTTTCTCGAGAAAGGACAGCGAAAAAGTAGTCTTAATTGAATATTACATTCATGTTACGTTCTGCTGTGCGGCTGATAAGATCGGCACTCGTCCGCGCTGCAGCCGCCGGTGCCACCCTTGCAACCTCGTTAGGAGGACGGGGCCGCGACGCGAAACATTAGCGAGAATTGAGTTGTGTTGTTGCGGTTGTTGGCGTTGCTCGGTTCGGGCACCGTTTTCGGCACGGGATGACGGTGATGATGGCCTAAAAGGATCGTGCCCGGTGCGCTCGGGTTTTGTTTTTTCTGTTGCTTCCCACCCGTTCTCGTTGGCGGGCTGCAGCCACCAGCGTCAGCGTTCTGCAACAACCTTCAATTTATCGTGCAACGCTGCAACACGAGCGCACCGCTAACGAAATGCACGCCGAAGGAATTATGGCCAAATCCATAATAAATCATTTTCACCTGCGCAGCTTTTACGGCGGTCTCGTTCGGGATGATCCCGGGCCACTCTCCTACACATCCCCGAACCGGTCCCGGTGCCGGTCCCCTCTCTCAGGGCGTGCCTTCGTCCATGGGACCGTGTTTGCTTAGCGAGCGAGAAGTTGCTACCACGGGCCGGATGGCACGGATGGATTGGATGTTTGTTTTAACGACCAACCATCATCACAGGCCGACCCTCTCGGGCGACCCCCGGTGGCCCTCGTCCATCCGTCCGCACTTTTTGGCCGTTCGATTTTCGATCCACTTTTCCGCTTCTCGCGTGGACCGCCACCGCCGGAGCTGTGACTTCGTGCAAAGAATGCGACGTTAATTATGTAGAGCCCTCTCGGGGTTCGCGAGGGCTGATGATGGAAGCGGCGAAGGTAAATAAAACGAAAAATAAAGAAACACGAGCGCAGCAGCGTGCGGTCCCGGGTGAGGTCGGGTGGGCCCTCACGATGCACCTTGGGACTTCGGGTACATTCGCGGTGCCTTTTTCCTTCCTGCCAGCGATGATTACAGGGCAACCCGGGGGGCTCCCGGTGCGATCTTCCGATATGTTTCCGTCTGCCTTTTCCATGTTCGGCCAAACTTATTTTCCCGCATCTTCTGCTGCGTGCGTCCGTCCGCCCTGCCGAACCTTGTTTGACGTAGTTACGCTTTGTTTCCTGGAACGGTCCGGACGTTGCATAACTGGCTCCCGGGGTCGGGGTTCGGGGTCGAGGCCGAGAACCAAGAAAGCTCGTCGCCGACCGTTGTGTGGATTGGCCGTACATGATAATGATTATAATTTGATGATAGGATCGCTGGCGATTGTGTGTATTTATGTAAGAGAGGAAGATTAACAGCTAATTTGCGGACCCCAAGAAGTACGCTGGCTGCGGGGCAAGAACCGAAGCAAGAAGGTCCATCCCCCGTGGCTGTCGGAGTCGGCTTGTGGCATTAAGAAGACAGTTTTGATTCTATCCGTCTGCTGGGCCTGATTGCTGCAATTATTTACTGCACCTGCCGCCCGGGCCTGGGCACGAAGGTTGCGATGTGATTGAGTGAAATCTAATGCCATTATGATGTATCATGCGTTTTGGGCTAGTAAAAGCTGATGAAAATTATAATTCGAATGTCTATAATTTGATAAGGGCTTTCTTTCCGTTCGTTTTCCTACATCTGAACGACGCTCCATGGTATGATGTTGGGCTAAACTTCTTCCGACGTCTAGGCAAGTTTTTATAGCGCCAGTTTATTAATTTTGCAGATGAAAATACGAATGGAATCATTAATACACCATTTTAATAAATGCATTTGTTGACCAACCAAAACGAAATGTGATATGAAAAACATACACTTTTAAAATGTACCTGCCGTCAAACTAGAGTTCTGTATTACTTGTTCAACGATAAACCCTTAGATAAACCTCGAATAAGATTTAGTATCGCAAATTTATAAGCAATCCTTAGAACAAACGTTCACAAAGCGGAAATTCCACGTTTTTATTTTGAAGCAAATATTTCTAACCAAAAAACATTTCTTGCTTTCCAAAAAGGAAAAGCACGTGGCACAGAAAAAATATTATTTAATTAACTTGTGTGCTTGATAATTTGTTCCTCATTATCTTATGACATACATTTGGATTCGACATTAAACTTTTAGTGTATATAATATATAGTATATCAATATGCACTAAATAATTATTATTTTTGATAACTCTATTTTAGAAAAGAATATTCTAGAGGAAAAAAATAAAAGCTTTGTAAAACAAAATAATGTTAAACTACTGCCACTCCGATTGCCATTTTGCCACAGAAAGGTTTTTAGTTTTCAAAACGAAAACAAAGCAAGGAGTTTTCCATATCCACTCGTTCCATCACGGCACACGCTAGAAACAAAAGGCTCGACAAGGCTATTATCGGATGGAATGCACATGCACTTTTACACCCGTGTTACTGTGACCTAAAACCAATTCCAATGTTTACGTCAATGGTGCATTCGCCCACCCTCCCCCCTCAGGGCACTGTGCAGACGATACACGAAAACCCAACTCCGCCCTCCTCCCTTTGGGCCCACTCCTGTGCGGGTGCAAGCGTGAGTTGGGAAAATATTTTGCAGCAAAAATTTTTGACACGCCACTGACGGCCAGCAGTCATGTAAGCAGCGGCAGCAGCAGTCACGCTGCCACGCCACATACGAGAAAAGGGAAGTCGTCATAATATGCAACCCCACTCGTGAACGCGATACACTTGAACGCATCTGCGATCTGCGGATCCTTCGGTGCCGCTGGGCGCCCAAATCAACTCGGTGCGAACTCGGTTACGTGTTTTTCCCTTCGCTTGCGAACGCTGTCGTGCAATGGGACAGCGACAGGAAAACGACTTGTCAAGCAAAATGGAGAACGTCCTAGGTACGTTCATAAATCATTACACCAACATTTAAAACATCTTAATTCACCCGTGGCCCAGGGTCGAAACCAAGACGGGCAGCTCCACTTGCCAGCCATTCCGCAAGTGCCCGAAGCATTCGAGTTCGAGTGCGAGTGGCGCGTGGAGCAACTGCATCTTGCTTGTCCCGTGATGGTGTGCGTGCCAGCCCCGGCGACCGCCGATATGCTGCTGAAGTAAAAACATAAGCCGTAAATGAGTAAATCGGCGGAAATCTTGCTCGCCATACCTGTGGTGCCGAACGCGGCAGTTCACATTTGCAGCCCAGCGGGAGCCCACGAGGTAAGGTGTGGGGTAGGGGAGTGAGGTGAAGAATTTCATTTTTCAACCCGAAGCCAAACTGTCATCGTGTTGCTCTCACCGGTGGGTCCGGTGGGAAAGGTAACAAACTCAATTATCCACCCAAGTCCGGGACGCGGGACTTCGGGTGAGCTTTACGGGGTGGGGCTGTTCGGGAAGCATGAGAGTTATCAGCTGCCCATTGGGACTTGTAGCCAAGGGAAGGGTTGAACCGACGTGGACGAGGTTGAGACAATTATACAAACAAATGGTTTTTAATTATTTATTCACTACCAGTTCTGTACATTGTAGAAACTGGTTTTTTATGCAGCGCTGCTTCTGTACTATTATGTAATCAGAATAAAGCTCTGGAATGAAATCGAGCAACTAATCAATCAAAAAATATAATTTTTATCATGCATTTGTTACGTTATTTTAAATTTTAAGTTATCAATTTTAGATTAAAAATAAAATAATGAACACAAAACTGCTAAAGCAATTTAAAGAATATTCTAAATATTTGGAGAGTTTTTAATTTTAAATCATGATTAAGTGTTTAAATATATTAAAAGGATAGATAAACTAGGATGAAGTAGGTACTAAAGTTTACAAATTGATTTTATGGTTTTTTAAAGCAATATTCTTATCTTTCAAAATTGCCTGCTCTACGCATAATTTTTTTACTCTTCTGACAGTTTAAATATTATTAAATATGATTCCAATGAGGGATGATGATTTGAACCTTTTTTATTATACGATATTTCCTTACGTAAGTAAACAACAAAATTCGCTGTGACACCGTCATTTGTTTGTTACATACATATATATTCTCAATTGCGTCGTTGCAAAATATGCTCCCTGAATTTGCAAATAAATGGATGGTTTGGGCTGGAATTGTAACAATCGCTCCTACCTTCATCTTATCTGCTTGAAAACTACCATCACGACATGCAAATATGATTCTATTCGCCCGGCGATCCGGTGGCCTCTGAAGCGGCACGGCAAACGAAAGCGAATCTCAATGACCACGACAACGATGATATTATCGCCATTTTTTCGCATCATAAGTCGCCATCGGCGAGCCCATGCAGTAGCAGCCCCGATTCTACCGAACGATCTCACCAGAGTGTCGTAAAATATCACCGCGGCGTATTCTCGAACCCCCTCGAGAGGGTTCGTTTTGGTTTTGTTGTTTTTTTTTCTCATTGAACTGAAGGCTGGCCTGCCGCTGGGTCGGTTTTCATCTATCTTTATGGATCAGCAAATTGGTTCTGCCCCCGAGACCAAGTGTGACAGATAAAAGGGAAAATATATTGATATTTTTATGCTCATGAAGCAATCGGTTTAGTTTGGAGGTTTCTCTCCTCCTCCTTTCTATCTCGTTTTGTTCTGGTTGGGATTTTTTTTGCGATGCTTACTTTTATCATCGTTGCCTCGTTTTTACTCTCGCGTGCTCGTTATGCTTTCGCCTGGCTGAGCGTTTTGCTACCAGCCTAGTCTTGGCGGGCGATCGAACCCCGGCATCGGATCGAAAAGTAGAGCTAAGCAAACCCAGAAAAAAGCGAATCTAATAGTCCTCCCCTTTTGGGCCGCCCCGAAAAGCGTAGCAATGTGGTAAATATTATGATTTTGAGCTGCAATAAAAATGGGGCCACAATAAAAGTAGAAACAATCGTTTGCCCTGCTTTCCCCGGCGTCGGTCATCGCATGGGTTTTGCCTGGTGGTTTTTACTCTTTTCCGATCGCCTCGATACCGTACCGCTGCAGCTCGCATCGGTGGCTTGATTTTTCCGATGGTCAATGTTTTGTCGTTTGCGTTTTCATTTTTCCCCACACGCAACACTGGTTTCGTTTCGACGGCTCGCAGGATTTCGGGTCTGTTATTTACAACTTTGCAGACAAACTCCCTGACGGCTGTCCCCCGAGACCGACGAGCGTCCCTAGGGACGATATCCCGCTTCCCCGGGCGGGTGCGTTCGGAAATCGCGTTGACAGCAGCGTTCGAACAGCGTCGACGAGCGAACCGAATTTCGAATCGATTCCAAATGGACGGAGAAAAATGTGCTGAGAAAGCGTGCCTACTCTGATGGAGGACAGCTTCTGGTTTCGGGACGGACACGCCTTTCATTTTGAACGCACTTCGGTCCTGAAACTTTGCGTCCCCGAGGTCTCGAGGACACTTGGGTCA
>JXXA01010902.1:0-24395 GCA_000956255.1 Anopheles punctulatus | reverse complement strand
TTTTTTTTTTGAAGTGTAAATTTAATTTTCCATTGTGTAACTATCGCGAAACATATCCTACATAATTGATGTGCATGATAAGTCTTGTGATCCACGCTTGCCCCTGCTGTAACCGGATCGGCCACGTACTCGATTTCGCTCGAAAGTGGTTGATGAACGAGGCTCAGCCCACACAACACCCCAACCCGCTGTGATCTTGTGCGGAAGTGTGATAAAACCAAACATCTTCCGGCTCGAGCGGTGTTTTTTCGCCTCGCCCATCATCATATGCATCGGATCACGCAAACAGCAAATAAAAACGTGCCAAATTGGTATGCGAGAACGGTGGGGAGTGGGTCGGCTGGTACCGCTCGCTGTAAACGTAGTTACGTTTTTATGATTTAATCCTTCGCGAGGTCCTTTCTGCTTGTTGTTTTTATTTTCTCCCTCCCTTCCAGGCATGGCCTGCAACACGCAGGAACGCGTGAGTGTCGAATAATATCTTCGCTCCTCCCCCTCCCCATGTTCGCCACCAGGTTGATTTGTTTCGGCAGCGTGGTGTGTACGCAATTTCCCGGTAAAAAGGATGACTACCTCAAGTCTGGCAGGGCGAGCAAAATTCAAACAAAGAACCGTAAAAGTGCCCCGATGAATGTGAGTGCCGGCGCGAGGCGCGTGTGTCACGGCAGGGTTGGTGTTTCGTGGAAAAGCACGTATATTTACCTTCTGCTTTTTGGTTTCCTTTTTTCTTGCTGTAGGTGCTCTTGGGGGAAGGTTTTCAATTTTCCACCAATAGCGCTGGCCGCGCGTGGTGATGGACGTTTGGAATTGGATCTCGTTTCGTTTCGTTTGGATTCGGGTGGCCGGCCCCAATGCTGCACTTTTCCGCCTATCGCATACGCACTCCGCCGCAATACGCAACGAATGCAGGAAAGCACGTTCCCTAATCCAGCCGGGAAGTGGCGTAAGAGTATTACGCCGCAGTTGGTCGCTAATGAGAATTTTCTTCACCAGCGCTTTGTGTAGTTAGCTACTTTTTCGCACGTTTCGCACAGAATTCACGGGTAGTTTGGACACAGCACAATGCACACAACGCACGCAATCTTCTGCCGTAAAACTTCTTCACCACACTCCCCGGAGCCTTAGCTGTCACTTTCAATTTTCAAAATCACGGTTTTTATCATCCAGCTATCACTTTCACTCGCCGAGCCGCTCGCTGGTCTATCTTCTGCAAAGAAAATTGTAGATGAACTATAAAAACCGGCCCGGCGTGGGCTTTGCCGATGATCCTCCCCTGCTTCAACACCGTACGGCTGCAGTGGCCATCGCCGAATGAAAAGCCTTCAATCTAGCAGCCATTGCGGGCTCGGTGAAGTAAGAAGAGCGTACGTACGGTGTGGATGTGCCTTTGTGTGTGTGTGTGTGCAGTTTGATTTGATGAATGCGTTTATGGCCGTTCATCAGAAACCCAACAACGCGCACAGACACCGAGCCGGGGCCAGATTGACATTCTTCCATGGCGCGGTGGAAATAACTTCCCAGCTTCTCCCAGCAAAACGATCACGCGGTTGACACGCCACGGCCGCTGCTGCTGCTGCTGCTGTGTGGTGTCAAATTTCCAATTGTTTAAACGAAATCACGTTACGGTGCCACATTCCGTGACACCCCACCACCGTGCCCGCCCCTCCCTTCTTCGGCTTCGGCTTTTATGAATCTGAATCGCAATCGAATGAATGTTTCGTGGCCGCTTTTGTCTTTCCCGTGCCAGCGGTCGTTTCGTCCAAAAAAGCCCTTTCGCAAATGAGCTCCCGGCTGTTCCGGGGAAGGGGGGGGGGGCACCGCTGTCCCCGACACCACCAGAGCTGCCCGGTCTCATTTACATCCTCCACCACTCACTGTTTCGGGTAGGGCAGAGAACTGCTGGGATCGAGCAGGGATATCTGGTACGAATCGGAGCGCTAGCTTCACAAAACACAAAGCCCAACCACACAATCGGAGAGGTGGAGAGCGGTGCACGCACACACACACACACACACACACACACACACACACACACACACACACACACACACACACACACACACACACACACTCATATGGGCGGGAGGAAATGTTTGGAAAAAGTAATATGCGCCCACATTGTCACGCAGGAGAATCTCTCGGCCAGCTCGATGGACGGTCTCGTTGTTGTGCTGAATACGATTAAAATGGTCTTTGAAGTTGGCGTAGAATGAATTCCATTTGAATTTTTAGTGCACATTTTGCGGCCGATGAGTGCACGATGAGTACGATGGATGGGTAATCCTTTCCGTGGCGATAAAGTCCAGCGTTTGGGATTTCCCTAGTTTACTGCGCGGTGAAATGCCCAATCGGCACTCTGCAGAGAAGGTACTTATTAAACATTTTTTCTTCACTAAAATGAAATCACTCAAAGCAAACTTTGGTCACACACTTTCCCGAACGACTGTACCACCATTGCACCGTCTCCGGTGAAGCTAATTTTCTTTTCACTTCCGCCTATCCGCCGAGCGGGAGTTTAGAAACCCACGCCACCCTGCGCAAAGCCGCTCGCAGACGAGTTAGCCGGTTGTTCCATTCTTCCAACGTGCGGGTTTTCCGCTTTGTTTTTTTTTTCCATTCACCAGTCTGCATCGCTTTGTTGTTCAATTTTTTTTCTTTTTTTTTTAATCGTGGCGTTCGTGTGTGCATTGTGTGATGTCGGGTCGCTAGGCAACTGACACAAATCACGCCATTCCCACCTGTACACCACACTGCACACTTGGAGGATGATGATCAAAACGGTGCGGGAAGTTCGGCCACCGGGAAGTTCGCGCTTGTCAATCCCGCCGCCAATCGGTGTAGTGCACAAGCGAATCCTACGCACGCCAAGCGTAGACTGACGCGTTCGGTGGCAGCCGCGTCGTCCTTGCCGGCAAAGGATGTCTTCCGCGCGGTGCCGAAAACGCAGCGAAAGCTAGACCGCGTTCGGGTGTTTTTATGAATGAGGGGGAAAAACTCGACGGCCCGGCCCGCAGCCCGACCGACCGACCGACCCTCCCGCCACACCGGATCGCGTGCGCGTGGGTTCACCGTGCGCATGTGCCCAAAATTAACACCCCTCTCGTCGCTGTGTTTGTGTGCTTACTCATTCTCCTGTTCGTTATGATTCTATTCCGTGCAAGCGAAAGCGTCGCAGGATGCGTCGGTCCGTAGGAAAGGGCGCTCATCGGATACAACGATGGGTAGTAATGGAAGCGCGTGGCCAAAGCGCGTTTCGCGCTTGAATGGACAGCGTTGAAAACATCTCGAGCGGCCTCAGCACGACCAGACGACAAATGGTCCGCGATGAGGGTTTGGGGAGAACACGCGTTTGTTGACATCCGCACCGAAGGGACTGACTCCCGAATTCCAGCAGGAACTAGTGCAGTGCTCCTACAGCCAGGACGGAACTAATTGATTTTACAGCCACGATGAAATGAGCTATTGGGTGAATAAAAATTACCTCCCGACAGTGTATGCTGTCGTTCAGTTCATATCGAACGAACGCTTCGGCTGCAAATCATCCTTCAATTCAATATCTATAGTTTTTTTTTTTGTTTGCGATTTCAATCAGGATTTAGTGTCTGTTTGCAATGGATTCCATAAATCTTGTCACGCGAACGCCCGATTTATGGACATCCATCGTCTTCGGATGGATTCGGTACCAACTCCGCGTGATGGGTTTGATGTTTATGTCCTCCTCTCGCGTTACTACGTTCTTCTGGGTAACTTACCAACTATAGCAAGCGAAACTCCGAAGTCCGTAGTCCCTAGCAACAAGTGTATCCTACGACGGACAAAGAGTGCTTTACCGACACTCGGTGGCTTGCAGTCGAGCAGTCGTTAAATCCCTCTGAAGTACGTAACCCCGCATGGAGCACATCCTTCTTATCTTCGCAGCCGGCACTCCGTCCCACCCTCGCGCCACTGTTAATGAATGGTTTTGTTGGCCACCACGAGAGAAACTTTCAACATCTAACGTCAAGACGGAAACAATGCTTTTGTCGCGTCCCTGTACTGCCAACAGCGCATTCGAGTGTCGAAAGCCTGAAGTCAAAGTGTGTCCCGTCCTCATTCTCCTCATTCGGGCGCTTGCCCGGCATTGTCGAGGCGTGAACGGGGGGGGCTACGGTTGAGCTCAAAAACAGGCACACTTCAAACTGTGCGACCAGCTGGATAAAATTAATGGAAGCGAGCGCATTCTTTCTTCTACTTTTTTTTGTTTCGCTACCTAACGCACCCACCCTCCCAGTGCCGGGTCCTGCGGTCCGGTGCTGGTCCAGACGATGGTGGAGGCGTTACGGATGTTTTGTTATTATGGTCGAGCGAGCAGCCTTTAAAACGCGGTGAGGACTCGCGGATTCGGGAAGCGACCCGAGCTTGTGCTGGTGGCTGGATGAAGCTTAAAACTCTGACCGAGATCCTTCTTTTTGTTCGCTGCGTAAGTATATTTCTTTGTAATTTGCAATTTTTTATCCACATAAACACAAATGATTCAACACTATAAGAAAAAATAGTTTAGACGAATATATATTTATCTTTCTTACGGGGCCTTGTGGCTTTTAACGCCAAAGTAAACTAAGACGAATGTTTCATTTCGTCTGTTAACATCCCTGTTAACGCACATGCACATTATTACGGAGCTACGTTATTGAGCTTTCCGTGTGTGATGGCTGGAAAGACCAGAAGGGCAAATTCGGCTCCTTATAACGAAGGAAATCCGTATCCTTCGGGTTAAATTTGCCAAACTCCTCACAGTCTGCCGGACGATGCTGATGCGCTCACTGTCATACAAACCCTAAAAACAAAATAACATGCTAAAACATTTTCTATTCCGCTCGGATAATTCATGTTAAGTCTTGAATCCGAGCGATGTAGAGATTAGTACATGTATAATTTTATGGTTACAGTCCTATTTGTTTCTCCGTTCGTATTCCTTCAAATTCAAATGTAGTAATTTGAAGGAACAGGTGCTGGTAACAAGTGCTGGTGCAATCGGTAATAAGCACAAGCACACGCAGCCCAGCAGGTGAAACCTTGTTCCGGTAAAAGAAGGAGGGGTTCCTCGGCGTCATACCACGTTACAAAATCTGTTTATCAAAATCTGTTGTTTATAAATCTCTTCCCAGATTTCTCAGAAATGTGAAAGTTTCCGCTCGAATTTGGCCACCGGCAGCCGCGTTTCGGCCCAGTGGGCAGAACATTTTCAGAATTAGCCCAAGAAAGAGATGCACAATCTCCGAATCTCGAACAAATGGCCATTTGGATCGCCGGCGAGGATAGGCAGCTCGAATCGTGCGAGCGAGATGCAAATCACCAAATTAGCGACGCCAGCGCCACATGTGGAGTGTTACCGAACTAATCTGGACTTATACCGAATTAGAGTATTGGAGCAGATTGTATAAGCGCATGCTTCGAATGTCAAATTGGGATCAATTTGCGGTGTTGTTTATTTACTTCTGGCTCCAATCGTACACAAAGCGCTAAAGAATGTCCGAATATCAAAAAGCGAAAGTTAGCAAACTTGTTCTTAAAGGTGAAAGTTCGAAGTAGGTATTGCGGCGACAGCTTCTAGCGTGTACGTGTTTACGGTATGCCTTTTTCCACAGGGGCACCAAGCGAAAGCACAAAAAGGACAAGAAGGACAGGGAAGCGAAAAAGGCGCTCGTCGTGGACACGGACGCGGTCAAGCACGGTGGCTGGTGGATGGTGAGCAAAACGAGCGACATTACAGGCTCGATCGCGCTGCAGTTTGATAAGCAGGCGTACGTGAAAGCACTGGACAATGGACTCTTCACGCTGGGCGCACCACACAGCGAAGGTGATCCACCGGATCCGGAGGAGATTTTTAGCGCGGTGCTGATCAATGAGCAGAAGGTAGCCTTCAAGTCCGGTTACGGGAAGTACCTGAAGGTGGAAAAAGATGGCATGGTCACGGGCCGCTCGGATGCTGTGTCTGCACTGGAACAGTTCGAGCCGGTGTTCGATCAGGGCAAGACGGCACTGCTAGCCGCGAATGGATGCTTTGTGTCGATCGATCCGGAGGATGATGCGCTGGTGGCACTGAAGAAGAAGGTGGGCAGCGACGAGGTGTGTGTAATCAGGAGCTGTGCTGGACGAGCAGACATTTCTAGCAAGGAACTACCGGTGGAAGAGTCGGGCAATCTCGATCAGGTCGAGATAAATTATGTGTACGTGCGACGCAACGGCAGGGTGGGGTAAAGAGTGTAATAATTAACTTTCTGCTTGCCTTACACAGGAAAAAGTTCCAGAAGTTTCAAGATAAAAAACTGCGCGTCAGCAAAGAGGACAAGGTAGTCTTGAAGAAGGCAAAGGACGATGGGACGTTGCACGAGGCACTACTGGACCGTCGCAGCAAGATGAAAGCGGATCGATACTGCAAATAAAAAACGAAACACCTACATGATTGTACAATGAACGCGGACTCGATCTTGGTTCAAGAGATAAAGTATGTTTGGACTTTTATTATGCTTATTATTTCCGAGCTTCGATTTCCATCCTTCACGCAACTTTGCGTCGTCGCCTTTTTGCCTTCCTTTTAGTTTGATTTTGATGAGTATAGTGGTTTGCCTACCGTTGTCCTGCTTTCGATATTGGTAGTGTTGGGTTTTTTGTTTTGTTTTACCATGCAAATTTTCGGCTATCGATTCTTTTGTGTTTATACCTACTCCTTCGGCTTATTTAATTCACGATCCGCTATTGTTTGATTACGGTTTTCACGCTACAGTCCATCGTGCAAACGTTATAGGAATATCAGTTCGTTTTTATCAGTTCAGCTAGACAAGTCTGCTTCACTTCCACACAAACGTCGGTTCACGCTTGCGGTCGCTAATCAAAGGATGCTGTTTATTATAAATATAAACTTGCCGTACGTACGTGAACCGGGCACCCGTTGCTTGTCCATTTATCACTGCAGTGTTGTTTGAAGAAAGTTGTCGAACGGGTGCCGTCGAATTCCGTTGTTCTATCATTTACAATTTTGTTTATTGAACCTTTCTCTCTCTCTCTCTCTTGCTGCCTAGCGCGTGCTCGCGCGCTCTCTCTCTCTCTGTCCTCGTTTTGCTTCACTCTATCATTGTATTAAGTCTAATTTATTATTTATTGCATAGTGCTACGGAACGGTTGGTGGTAGGTTGGTTGTGCAGAGTTTGGGGCGAAAGAAATAAAATATTGCAGAAGAACTGTTTCTTGTGCTTGTTTTTGGTGTCGTTTTAGGCTACTGTCGCCGACGGAGGTTGGGTACTGAGGAGAATCGCCCCCTTGCGTAAGTGTGGATTTAGAGACAAATGGACAACAGCTTCGTGAAAGATACAAAAATATAGCGAACTCCACGTGAACACAACCGTATAAAACGAGAGCCAAAAAAACTGGCCGTCGTTTAGCAGCGCATGATGCTGGGAAGATTTTTGTGATACATTCCTTACGTAGCACCTCCGCATCCTGCCACTTCTTCAGTCGCGCCCCATTGACGTACAGTAACCGTACAGTATTAATGGCATCATCTCTCACTCTCTTTCGCTGTGCTGACCTTTGTTTGGGTGGAGATTCTGGCATGTTTGTTTGATGGGTTGAAAACGATAGGTAGGCCTTTCAAATTGATTGCGTCGATGTTACGCGCTCGTGGATGGTTTGGGAGTGTTTTTCTTTTTTCTTGTTCCTGTTATCTACCTTCTGCTTCTGGTGCTGGTGCTTTGTAGTCTTGCAAATTTTGGGATCGAGGAGCTCGCGCGTCTAGTGCAGCAAGCCTCAGCTAATCGTAGGCTGGGCGCGCAATTGTCTTAACCATTCTACGAACTCGTCGAGCATTACGGGCCCTGGAAAAACAATTCCAGCAAATTAGTGAATAGTCCACAATTGGAAGCATAAATTAGAAACGAAAATTGTATAGCCAAGAATAGCCTATCAATGAAAATAGTTCAATCAAAATGTTAAACTGAAATCCGTATTCTACAATACTGGAATCAGATAGTTTTAAGGTACTTAATCAGTTAATTAACTTTACGATAGAAAACGGAAATTGAAACACGAAAACAGTATCACAACATAAATACTCACAAGCTCCGTCAACGTCGTAGTTCGTCAGGTCGTTGGAGATGGTGCGAGAAAACTCTAGAATATTACACCACTGATCCTTGTTGATCACTTTGTACTTGGACTGCTCTAGGAATTGGGCAAATTGTGCGTATAATGGCCAATGCTTGCCAAGCAGCAGCTGTAGCATCGCCTTCGCCGTCTCGATATCCATACTGCGCTGGTCTTTATCCTGTGCAAAACGGTAGGCACATTGTAAACACCAACAAACCGTCAAACTGTTGATCACAGTAGCCCTTGACCGGCTGCTGGCTACTCCACTTACCCTCGCAAAGTCGTACGCGTATCTGTAGATGATTTTAAACGAGTTGGGATCGTTTAGCATGCTCCTGAGATACTCTAGCTTGCACTGCACCTTCGAGGCCGTATCGCACTGCAGATCCGTCAAGCCCTTCAGCCACTCGCTCTGCGTAAAGAAGCCCATTTGTTTGGCGCCCATCTTGTACGCCAGCACAAGCATCGCCACATTTTCCGGTTCCACGCCAATATCCTCACAGAACTTTTCCATCCCTTCGGGACCTACAAAAAAAAAAGAGAACGCGGACGGGCGATATAAGCGGACGTACGGAACGATAATGCGGAAAAGGGGAACAAGGAGCAGATCTATGCTGCGGTTGTCTGCATCCGATGCGAGTCTATTATTAGATCCATTGTTTATCACCGTGCAAAATGCTACTTCGCTTCCGATTACTTAACATCCACTTTACCTCCCAAAGGGCTTACCTAAAGTGTCCGGATCGTCCGGTGTGGTGTACTCCCGGAACCAGGTGAGACATCGTTTCTGGTTGAACGCATCTTCCGATTTGCTGTAGCGCCGCGAGCTGCCGAATAAACACACATCACAAATTAGTGTCGTTTTTTCCCCCCGTTCGTACGCAACAAAAATGCATATCCCACACGCAGCTGTACATTCCGTCACCCATTGCGGCAGACTAATGGCGCAACGCACTAACACAACCGGTCACTTCTTGCTGCCGTACACATCGGGTGGCGCGCGAAACCGAGTTTCGAAATGCTACACAAATCGCGGCTTATCACTTTTATCGTGCACCGTCGCGGTAAGCAGCGAAATATTTGCGAAAACACTTTCGTGGACGGTGGTGCCTCTATCGCTGTTTCGACGATGATCTTTCGCTGACAAATGGAAAGTGAAAATTAGGAAGAAAAGCATACGGTCCACGCCACTGTGCGGACCGTGCCCAGCAGGCGTGTGCTAAAAATATCATGTTGATCTTTTTATAAAAAAGACGCGCCATGCTGCTCACAAACTCAACGACGGTCGCCAGCGTAGCATCCTACGTACGTTTCAGGGTTTCACTGGTCAACGGGAGGAGGCGACAGTATACGTGGGAAAAACTTAAAAACTGCCGCGTACGATTTAAACATAATTTCGTATCGATGATTAATTCTGCACATGACGATGTCCTGAATCATCCTGTACCTACGCGAACACGCACAATGACGAGCACTAAGGAAACCCGGTTTCTGTTTACCTTTGATAGCTATTTCGTTGTCGCTTGGTCGACTGCTGGTCTTCTTCGCTGGGCCGCATGTCTATGGCGAGACGACGTTTACCTCTGGGCATTTGTATTCTGTCAATTTTGATGCCTTTGCTGCTGGGGTGTCCTTACTGGGATATGCACGAGCTGATAGCCTGATTTCGCGTTCCGCAGTGCCGCTTGTTATTGGACGATTGGAAAATCTCTTCGGTCTGAGTTTGTGCGATGGTTCGTTCTGTCCACTATTTACATATCAACTAAGGGCCAGACAGATAGTAGCCCTTTCTTGCTCTATCGATCAGTCTTTGTACGTCGCGGGACCCGTTCCCCTCTTTCGTTGCTGTCCTTCTGGCGATAGGCGGAAGCTTCCGTTTAAGGCAAATACATGAGCAAGCAAACGAACCGGTGCTGATCCAGGTATGGAAAGAGAAGAGGCAAAGCAAAAACGAATGAATTATCTCAGTATAACCTGAGCAAAATCGATACTGCCACATAAATCGATAACGAGTGCTATTTTAATCTCACTCCAGCCGGACATTTGCTCCCGGTGGGACGCGAATTGGAGTTTGCCCTTTAACGCAACGTTTGCGTTTCTTTGCACAGCTGCCTGCCGTTTTCGCCCCGGATCAATAGGCACAACTTTCTGTCTGGCTGGGTGTGGGTTGTTGGTGCTGACGGGATGACGGGCACTATCACTTGTATTGTTGTTGTTGAGCAGCAGTATAAGGCCAAACGCCAAACTTTTGCTGACGAGGCACACAGTCAGGGAATGTTTTTTTTTTGGCCCGTGCGACCGTATCTTACCTCGAAGGATTGTTGACCACGGAAGTAAACGTGCAACGCAGGTCAGCAGCAGGTACTACACAGAAAGATATACAGACGCGTTTACGTTTGTTAGCAGAGTCTGCTATGTTGTGACGGCAGTTCGGGAAAGGATTTGATCACTGATTTCGATCGTATGGTAAATTGAATCAAAAAATGAATTGTTGTCCTCCCAGCAGCGAAGGTGGGTGGATTTTTATCACTTATTGCTTACGTTTTTTAATTAATTCACAAGAACGAGACATGAACCTTCCTTATGTTTTTTGTTATGTTTAGAAAAGAACAAGAAGACTGAAATGTCATAACTGACAAATCAAGGTAGCTGGATGGTCATCAGGTTCAATCATATTTTTTTGGAATTCATTAAAACATCGAATGAATTCAAATTAGTCCGAATGAAGGCACAATTAATGAGAATGAGAAGCATATTCATGCTATTCACCTATTAAAAGAGCTAGTGCTTTTCATGATCTGCTTGTTTCCATACATCAGGAATATTCCAGAATAGTAATAAATATTAAATACTTGAATTCTTATTTTCACTGTGATGTGCTATAAACACTCTTGATGAACTAACAGTTTTTTTATATTAATCTTTCGGTGCTATAGAGGTCAATTTTCCCCAAACATGTCATTTTGACAAAATTCGTTTGGATGAAATGTCAAACAAATTCAAAGAATTGCCAAAAATGTGAACCGATGATGCTTTTTCAACTCTTCTTTTCACGACGTTTGTTTGCACTTCCACATTCGTTTACAATTTTACCTGTTCAATTTGTTGTACCCGTGAAGTTTGGCGGCGTCGTTGAATGCAGCTAAGTTTACCCCTTTCAGTGAAGTGCTTCGGTAAACGAGTAAACTAAACGAAGAGGCGTTACCTACCCAGGCTGCTATTAACGGTCATGAATAAAGTCACAACGCCGCCTAGGTACGGCACCAGGAAAACGCCAGCCGTACTTTCACAGGATAACGAGTCCTTGACGTCGTCGTCCGACGAGGAAGGCTCCCTATCTCCGTTCGACGGATCGGACGATGGTACAGCTCCGTTCAGCGGTGCTGCCGTTGACGGATCCCTTTTGGACGAAATGCCGCCGTTTTCCGCCTGTTCGATGTCACCCTCGGCACGGTCACTATCGCCGATCGAGCTGGAACTGTTTGAGTCGCCAAATTCGATGTCGAAATCTGGACGAAGCTACGTTGGATGCAGCACGCCTGTGTACGATACACCACACGACGCATCCGCTAGCGTTGAAGGTCGGCAACCAGCGGAGGGGTATGTGACGCTGGACGAAATACATGCCCGCATCGGATTGACGCCACCGGACGTTAACGGTAGCCGGAGTCGCCTGAATCTGGAAACGATTTTTGAGGACGTGTTCCTGGAGACACCACCAAAGAAAGAATTTCAATCTAAAGGAAACTTATTCCGCCGATCGATACGAAATCGAGTATTGCTGTACGATAAAGAGGACCAGAAAGAGAACATGCCGTGAGCAAGTTTTGATAGCAGTTTTGTTAGTTAGTATTAAACCGGTAAATAACACTTAGTACCATGTTTTATGCTATCGATTAAGCAGCAGGTGCGAAATAGTTAATCGCAGTCGAAGGATATACCACCATGTGGTTTAGTTTCATTCCAATTGCTACAAAACGTTATGTGATTACGAGTACATCGTAACCATGGGAACGTCGTGCCTTTCGTGTTCAAAATCATGTGTGAAGGAAACATGTATATCCGGTTAAACAGTAGCAATTTAGTGAGAATAAAATAAGCGAGTAAATCTTAGTGTACATTGGTTTAGTTTTATTTCGCTACGATATTAGTTAGCCAGTTCGTTGCTTCGTCGGTGTCCTTATTTCATACTCTTGCTAGATTTTCCCCGTTTCCAGAATTGATCCTCAAAGATGAGCAGCATCATTCTGTCAGGTGCTGGATAGCGCGTTTAGATTCGGGCTCGAAATATAAATCTGATCTAATTCCACACTTTCAGGATACGAGGTGTTGAAATCAATTGGATGCGGTGCATATTCGAAAGTGTTTCTCGTACGTTGCAGTGAAACGGGGAAGCACTACGCAGCCAAACGACTGATTGATCCTTGCTCGTGTGTGAACGACAAGGCTGTCTTTGCTGAACTGCATCTATTGCGGTCGCTCCCCAGACATCCCAACATATCTTTCGTGTGCGACTATGTACTGTAAGTTGATAAAGGCGCGATGCGACGGAATACTTTGGGATTACGTTTGGCTGATTTGATTTTCAATATTTCTCACATTTAAAGGGAAAATAATACTATGACTTTAATCATGAAGTTAATGGACATGAATTTGTATCAGTACATAGCGAGCAGAAAGCGTTCCTTGTCGGAGAGCCGCGTCCGAAAGATGATATTTCAGATTGTACAAGCGCTGGATTACTTGCATGCAAACGGTATATTCCACCGCGATGTGAAACCAGAAAACATTTTGGTAAACCTGTCCACCGGACTAATGGGCATCGTAAGTGGTCGTGCAACGTAAAAGAGTATCTCTTTTGAGCACCAATAAATTTTTGTTTTTTCAGACGGAAATATTGCAACTGGCAGATTTTGGAAGTGCTGTTCATATAAGGGATGGTCCACCGTTTACCATATACATAGCCACCCGATGGTACCGCGCACCGGAGTGTATGCTAACTCTGGGTCACTATGGTCCAAAGATCGACGTGTGGGCGGCGGGGTGCGTCTTTGTGGAACTGCTAACCCTGAACCCCCTATTTCAAGGAGAAAGCGAACTGCAAATGCTCGATGAGATCCACTCGCTGCTTGGTTCGCCATCAAAAACAACCCTGGACAGGTTTCGGCCACTAAACACGTGCAACCTAGGCTTTCCGAAACGCAAACCGATGGAAATGCAGCAACGCCTTCCGTTGATGCATGCGTATGGCATCGATTTACTGAAACGCATGTTGACATACTTACCGGAGCAGCGAATCTGCGCGAAAAAGATGGCACACCACATTTACTTTGAGAATCTTTGGTAAGCAAAATGATGATGTAGTAATTTGCTTGTGGAATTTGTTTGTAATTTGCTGGATCTCGATCTCGGTTTTTACAGGAATCACAAGAAGGTATCAAAATTTTCGTTGAGCACTCAAACCTTAGCCTTTCTTTCGGATGATCCATCCGTTCCCGCCAACGGGCGCGGTTCGTGTGATTGTACCATGGTAAGAACGGATAGCATATGCATTAGGACCAAGAATGTAATGCACAAATAATTTCCTTCATGCATAGACACAGAAACTGCTTCCCAAGGTGAGAATACCTAGCCCGGTGAGCGCATATTCGAATAACACATTCCACTACGTTACGGCCGAGGAAGAGAAAAACTTTCGAAACCGGCAACGGGAACGGATGTGGAACATGAACCGGGCCGCTTTCGAAAGGCAAAATTATATGCTCGAAGCAGGCCGCAAGCAATTGCACAGTCGAGCTGGTTTGAAAAAGGAGTAATTTTTGCTTCCCAAATAAGGGCATTTTTCTATTAAAAGTTTATTTGATACTATAGCACGACATTCAAATTGGTCGAATTCAAGTCGGTGTTACCCATAATTTTCCCCTTTGAATCCTATCAGCTTATGGCCTATGGTCAAATCTACGATTGCCATTCTGCGCTGTACCCTACTAAATGACTCACAGATGACTCATGACTTACATTCAGGTACATCGGGTTCATCCCTTATCCTTACGGTTTTGTACTACACTGGGCAGCGTGTATCGTCGTAAGGTGTTGTGCGTTTCAGCTAACATCGATTGCGATTGCTTCTAAGTACACTTCCACATGTGTCCTCCGGCGGTAGAGCTATATGGGCCATTAGTAGGGGCCAGTTGTGAGGAATAGTTGCTCCAGATCGTCCCGGTTGTTCAATTTAATCTTGAGGAAGCCGGGATTGAGCTCGGTGTACCTATGCGAGAGAAAATGACTCCTCATTGGTAATGGTCTTTGAATTCACGAGAAGCTGCCTAGTTGTATGCACCAGAAGCTAGGAATGCAATATGCACAAGGAATGCGCCTTTCCATCACTCACCTTATATTCTTCGCTCTCAACATCGCTTTCACACGCTGCTTGATAATTGGTTTACCGTCGGCTGAATGCAGACCCCGGCCCGTGATGATGTAAAGCGTCTTGAAGCGCTGCTGGGAGTTGAGCAGATTTTCGGCATGCTCGGCAAGGAACAGCTCCAAACAGCGCAGTGCTTCTGGCGAGTGGAGGTAGTGCAGATCGAGCACTTCTTTATTGTTGAGCTTCAGCTTGTGCACCTCCATGATGCAGTTCGACGCTCGGCTGTTGTACATGTCGATCTTGGTGCGATGGAGTCGTGCAATCTGCGAATAGTAGTCCGCCAGTCCCGGCACTTTGCGCTGTATCGCTTGCCGCGCCTTCTCGTGACACTCGTTCTTCAGGTCGAGATGATGCTGGGCCAGATTGCGGCACTCTTCCGCCTTGATGAGATGGAAGTTGATCGCTTCCTCGCCGGACAAACTGGCCGACCCGGTCGGCGATGGCGCCCCGAACTCGGGCGCACTGAACAGATCGAGCAGCTTCTGTTTCTCGCTTTCGGCACGCTGCTTCAACAGTTCCTCCTGTTCGAGCATCTGCTTCCGAACGGTTTCGGGGATGGACGCGTTCAGCACCTGAACCGTCTCGTCGAAGCGGTTGTTGTGCGCAGCCAGTATCTGTACGAGATCGTCACCATTTACGTGCGGGAACATCTCCTTCAGTTTCTGCTGCGACATCTGCTGGGCGAGATCGGGCGGGCCGGACTTTTGCCAGGTGGCGTTCGTCTCTTTCTGGTATGCCGCAAGGGCTTGCTCCATTTCGATGATGTCCTTCAGGTTCGGCACACCGGACGGATCGGTTGGCTTGAACAGTGCCGGATACTTTTCCTCCGTCTGCATCAACTGTGCCATGCGTGCGTCCTCGCGGAGGCTGAACAGCTTTTCCTCCTCCGCATAGCTGTAGAGTGAATCGAGAAACAGCAGATACAACTGCTCAGCCGTTTCCGTCGCCATGAAGACACGTGTCCGATCCGAGTTGAGATCGTCCAGCTCGAGCGATTTCGGGCAGTGTTTGTCTTTGAAAATGGCGTGCAGCTGCTGCACTAGCTCCACACCGAGTCGCAGTTCGACCACTTCACTATCGGTCGCCTTTTCCGCTGGACCATCCACATCCATCAGCTCGCCAGGTGGTGACTCTTCAGCCGGGACGATACGGCGCGCGAGACGTAACTTTTGTATTGGTTCGGAAAAATGTTCGTTACCTACCACAAACCGCGCTTCGATTTCACGCTTCGCAGCTTGCACACTCTCTCGCAGCTGTCCCCGGCCCGGCCGTTGCATCGTTTCCCGCGGTGACTGTGTGGATGAATATCTTGATGAAAGCGGCTTGCTAACCGATTGCACCATCGCATCCGATACATGTTCCGCGTCGAGCGGAGGAGATCCTTCTGCCGGTACAGCTTTAGCTACCGGTTCGTTGCAGTTACACTCGAGCAGGTTCCATTTGGTCGTCGTTTGGGTTAAACTATCGACTGCGGTCATCGTGTCGCTCGTGTTTCCTGCGCCGACTGCGCTCTCAAAGTTTTCGAACTTTTGTTCCTCGAGCAGCAAATTCGCCACCCAATCGCCATCGCCGCTACACTTCTCGAACAGGTCCCACAGATACGCTTCCGGTACCTTCGGGTAGAGGTTACATATTTCCGAAAAGCTTGCATTTTCATTCACACAGCCACGCTTGTGCTTGGTGAGAGCGATCCGTTTCTTATCGGTTGCCTTTTTCTGGGACGTTTTTTCTGCCGGCAGCGCCGGCGACTTTGGGGGGTCGGGAATTTTCGTCGGTTCCTTTACGCTCGATAGCAGGTACTCGGTGATCGGTTCGTAGTGTGGATTCGTGCTGCGCTGTGGTTGTGCTTCCAGCGCCAATGGATCCGTCTTTTGTTTTTCTTTCTCCGTTTGACCCCAAAACTGGTTGCTCTCCGTGTCGTAGGGTTTCCAGTTTGTGTCCGCATTTCGCCAGTCGTCGGTAAAGTCCCAAGAAAAGTCATCCTCCAGTGGAGCTCTTCCTCCACCGGTGGCACCGCCATCATCGCCATCCTTCATCGTGGTGTGCGACAAGCTTGCCGGCAAACGCTTAACAGGTGTGCCAGTTTTTTGTGGATCTCGTGGGGGCTTTGGAGGAGGAATCGCTGACAGCCCACCGGCACCACCGGCAGGACCACGGGAAACTTGTCCGGCAGTGTCTTTTGATGCTTTTGTTATGTCTTCCCAATTTCCACCCCAGTTAAACGCTCGCTGCTGCGATTGCGCCATGGTTTGATCTTCGGGTTGCACGGGCTGTATGCCGGGAATGAAGAGATCACTCGTCACGATAGGGTAGTGACGCATTTTGGCCGGAATGTACAGTGCGTGTTCGAGCTTACACAACCGATACAGCTCCTGGACGGATGTGAGCTTTTCAAATTTCTGCAGCATGCTCCTGATCTTCGGCTCCGGCACACCGTGCGTATTGCGTATCGCCAGACTGCGGCTGTGGTTTTTCCAGTGCGTGGTCGGTTCAAGTATCTCCAGGTAGTAGCCATTGTCTGCCGCAATCTGTACGTACGCGTACATCTCCCACAGCTGCACGTGCGTGTTGTCCACCACGATCGGGCTCCATCCATCACGAGCCTTCGACTGCACGTTTTGCTGATTGAACCGGTGCGCAGCATCTAGCGCGTCGGGCTGGAATTTGTACACCCCGTTCACCATGAAGTAGTCGTCGGTACTGAAAATGTGATTACGATAGTCGCCGCCCGAGGTGCGGTCGATCAGTGTTCGCGCAAGGTACGATTTGCCGCTGCCCGGGACGCCACGCATCAGCACCATCACGCGATAACCTTGAGCCACCATGTCGAGGATGGTTTGAAAGTTTTCCGGCTGTTCCGCAGACTTCTGCCTACGTCCTTGCCGATGGTAACTCGGCGGTGGCTGCTGAAGCTGTGACGGAAAGCTTCCCTTCTGCACGAGCGAGGCAAAGCTGGGCGGCATTTCCGGTGGGTTGGTTTTTGTAGACGCGCTAGTCATTTTGCGCGTGGCACCAGTCGACGGATCAGGTCCGTTTAGCACGTCGTCGGTGGGTATCGTGACTCCCGCATCGACAACCGCCTGTTGCTGCTGCTCCGAGGACGAAGACGAGGACATTTGCCCCTCCTCCTTCAGCAGCGCTTCGATACAGGTATTCACTGGTCGACGTATTGGGGAAAGTAGATAAGATTAGCGAAGGTCACCGACTCGAAAAGTGTTTCTTATGCTTCGGCCTACTTACGTTCCTCATACTTTTCGATCGTAGCAACGATCCGCTGTTGCTCGATGTAATCGCCGAACAGTTCGGTCAGCTGGGCTAAAATTTCGTCCCTACACATTATTCGCTCCTTGCAGGGTTGTCGGGTGTGCGTTTGCAAGGGATAGGAGGGGACGGGTGTGTAACGTTCAATTGATCCCAATTTCAAAACAACAGATTCCGCTTATCACCTAGGGCGCTTGGTGGGAGAACTGGTGTGAAGGATTTTTATTCGAACACTCCTCATACTCCTCAGAAAATGCACTTTAGGAACGAAGAACCGCGTCACGGGAAAACACACACACGCTCAGCACGAAACGAGCACAAGCCAAAACTCGCGCGCGGTTGCAAAAACTCCGAGAGGTATTAAAAACGCACTGGCTGTGAGAAATAAAAACACGTAAACACGACAATGTGGCGCAATAGCAGTGACAGTAGAATTGCGGGTGATACGTTTGGCAGCACTGCATGACAAATGCCAAAATCAGCTGTTTGGGACGAAAACAAAGTAGTGCGCCCTTTGTGAAAGTGCTGCTTTTGTTTACGTGCTGGTGCGTTCGAAGCTTCGATGGAAAATTCACATCTAAACAGGGTAATTTCTAGTGTTGTAAATCACTTTGAAGCTGTGAATCTGTCTCTAGCGTTGATTGTTTCTTTCATGCAGGCTCACGTATACGGTAGGAGAGCGGAGAATTGTGCGAAAAGTCGTCGGTTTGACGATGCTATTGAATGCCATCGGAAGGCTGTGTTTCACTTCAACGAAGCGCTAAAGCTGCAAACGAATATGGTGGTGCAGGAATCACTGCAATTACAGCGAAAATATCATCTAAAGCAGGTCGACTGGCTGCAAGTGAAAAAGCAGCAGTACGATCGCTATCTTCGTGCGCTCGACTATCAGCAACGGAAGAACCCAGAATTTTTGGCCCAGCAGATTGAAAAGATGGACAAACACCACGAGCTGCAGGTCGCAATCTATCACAATCTCGACGACACCGATGGGCTGCTGGATGCGCTGAGCAGAGGCTACGCCGCGAATCAATCGGCCGGGCACTCGGATAGCGTTGGCACGAAAACGGTGAACGATCTGATCACGCTCAACCACTCGTTACACATTCTTATTCAGCGCATGTCACAAAACGTGGACGAATACGCCACAGAAAATGAAGAGCTACGTGAAAAAATACGCTTCTACGAGCGGGAGAGGGAACCGGGCACTTCCGAGCGTGGCAACGGCGATACCGATTCCGTGGGCCGTACGAATCAAGGTGGATCGAGTGTACAAAAGCATGGAGAAAGTGGATTACTGCACGACAATCTGTCCACGTTGGCACCGCTCGAAATGCCCGTGTTCGATCTGTCCGAGTTTGACAATCAGTGAGTGGGTGGCAACCCATCGGGGGTGGAACAAAATGTGTCGGATGATGTGATAACACTACTTACGTATTTACTGTTTAACTGTGCAAACACGTTCCACTTCGGTTCCGGAAGTGGAAGTGGCTAGGAACGGGGTCGAGAAGGAGATGTAAATATTGTATACATGATTGAACGGGAAACCTTTCGTCTCTTTTTGTGCTTGCGTGTTACTCTGACATTGTCGATGTATGCCTATCGCAAATAAAGATTAATATTTTAACACTGTATACCGTGGCAAAGCGAGTTGATTGTGATACGAGTTTTTGGATGCGTGACGCACCAGTAATCCAGCCCTTGTTGGTAGGGAATTAAGTTTGAGCTCCTCTTGTAACATTCCTGTAATTATTTTTCCTCCATCTGCTTGCATGCCCGGAAAATTTGCAGCGAGGATTAAATAAAGCGAAACCATGTACAACCATCCAGTGGGCTTTCCTTCAAGTTTGCTGCCATCCTTTATGACCATAGATCGGTGGATCGCAATGGTGGTTTGTAATTTATGGCACGCTCATTAGGCACGAATAAAATTAATTTAATTTTTATACTCACCCACTCCGTGAACGGGTTGGTAATGATGATGGTGGCAGTTTAAAGGAATGAAACGCAAAAATTAAACTATCGTTATTTACAGGCGGCTTTTATTTAATTTGCAACACAAACACTATCCGTTGTGTGGCCCACAATCCCACGGCGGAACGAAACGATTATGCTCCTCTAGCGACGTGCTAGTATGATAGGGTAAGGATAATTAATTGAGTTTATTCGATTGTACTGTGCGCTTTTTACATTTCTCTAGAGCAACACGCCCGGTGCGGGTGGGTTCAAACTGAAAATTTAAATGGACATCAATGTTCGATGGAAAAAAACGTGCATGAACGGGAGCACGCTGGCTAGTGTTTGCAGCGAACGAGAACTAAAGGCTACATTTACGCGTCGGTGGGCAGCTGTTGATGAAGCCACGCACGTGACCCATCGGTAAATTCCGAAGCCGTGTGATCGACACCACTCAGAATCCACTTCGTCGTCAGAAGTCCCTCCACTCCGACCGGTCCTCGGGCGTGAATTCTGGCGGTCGAGATGCCAACCTCAGCCCCGAGTCCAAAACGGAACCCGTCGGCGAAGCGGCTGCTAGCATTGTGGAACACGCAGGCACTGTCCACGTTGTTCTGGAAGTAGCTGGCCGATGATGCTAAAACAAAACGGGAAGTTGAGTTTTACTTTCGTTTCACTAAATCGTCACTCGGGTTTACGTACGATTTTCGGTGACGATAACGTCCGTGTGGCCGCTGCCGTACGTATGGACGTGATCGATTGCTTCCTCGAGGTTCTTCACCACCTCGATGCTGCACTCCAGTGCGCCATACTCGAACTTGAGCGATTTCGCCTGAGGTGGACCGAACGTTAGCAGCTGGTTTAGCTTGGGGCCGGAGTTGATTTTGACACCTTCGCGCTTCAGCATGTTGCAAACATCGGTAAAGAAGGAACTGTTCTGCAGTAGATCCTCGTGGATGAGCAGCGTTTCCATTGCGTTACAGGCTAAGCAGTGGGAGAAAGTTGTTTGAGAAATTTGGAAGAAAGCTCTCTGATAATAAAACCCGGAAACACTTACCCGCCGGGTAATCACACTTGGAGTCGCGAATGATCTTGAGCGCCTTGTCTAGGTCTGCTTCTCGATCGACGTAAACATGACAGATTCCTTCCGCGTGTCCCATCACCGGAATGTGCTGTGCCTTCTCCTGGATACTGCGCACCAGATCACTCGAGCCACGGGGAATGATCAGATCGATGTGATCGTCCATCGACAGGAGATCGCTGATTTCTTCGCGTGTCGATACCAACGAGATTGCGTTGGCAGCTCCGGTCGCGGCCAAGGACTCTTTGACGAGCTCCATCAGAGCGCGGTTGCTGTGGGCCGCCTCTTTACCACCCTTGAGCAGCAATCCGTTGCCCGATGCCATCGCAAGAGCGGCCACCTGTGGCAAGGAGTCCGGACGGGATTCGAAAATGACCAACAGTACACCGATTGGGACGGTGACCTGCTTCAGTTCGAGACCGTCCGCCAGTTTTGTGCGCTTGACAACGCGTCCTACGTTCTAGGGTGCGAGGAAGAGAAAAAACACGAAGAAGTAGTTGAGCAAAAAAAAACAAAGACACCAACGACAACACTCAACAAAGCAGGCTCCGGGAATGAAAGTTTCTTACCCTGTGGCTGTCGTCGGCTATTTGTTTCAGTCCCTTGGCCAAACTTTCCAACTTCGCTGGGGTCAACGAAAGTCGCGAAAGAAGTGGCTTCGCCAGTCCGGACTTTTTCGCTTCCTCCAAGTCCTTTGCGTTTGCTTCCATAATTTGTGTCTGACGCGAAATAAGCAAATCGGCCAGCGTATTTACGGCCTGTGCGCGCTCGTTTGCTGTGAGATTCTGAAGAACTCGGCTACCGCTGCGGGCTAGAACAACGAGGGGTAAAGTTTCAGTGTGAGCTTGCGATACTTCCCAAATCGACTGACGTCTGGCTTACCATTTTCCGCTATCTGCTCCACCGGCGTCGTCTTCTCCGTGTCGGATTCGGTGAAGAACGTTCCCACCTTGCGGCCGGTAAGTATACTCTTGATCGCCTTGTCCTGCGTGCCGTTGCAAATCACCACGCTCACCCCACGGTCCAACGCCCAGGTCGCAGCCATTACCTTCGAGTTCATGCCACCGGTACCGACCTTCGACTTTTCGCCAAACTTGATCAGGTTCTTATCGCCGGCCGTGTAGGTGTGCATCAGCCGAGCGCCATCTTCCCACGGAGGTTTGTTGTAGATGCCGTCCACGTCCGACATAAGGATGAGCAGGTCGGCATGAATTTCCGCCGCGAGCAGGGCGGCCAGGCTGTCGTTGTCCTTGATGCGAATGCCACGCTTCTTGCCCGTCGCCGACACTTCCTGGTCGACGATAAACATTGGCGGCACGACGGCATCGTTCGTGTTGATAATGGGCACTATGTTGAGGCTGATCAGCTCGGACAGCGTGCTGAACAGATTCTTGCGCGTTTCCTCGTTGTAGAAGTCCGGCTCCGTGACCAGGACCTGCGCAATTTTGATGCCATACTGGGCGAACATCGCGTCGTACAGTGACATCAGACCCGACTGCCCGACGGCAGCGGCAGCCCTCGGTTCCAGCAAGGTTCCAGCGTCCTGGCGAGTGTGATCCGTCGGCGAAAGCGTTTCGCGCATCGACAGTGACATGAGCAGCTCCTGGGTGAGCTTCTGTTTGCCGAACGCGACCGCACCGCTCGTCACCATGATACATTCGCGGCCCTCGACATGGTACTCGGCCACCTGCTCGACAATCGAGGCCAGCCGACCCAAGGCAAGACCGTGCTCGTCCTCGCGCGTAATGACGGCACTGCCAAGCTTTACGACGAGCCGTCGGGCGTACTTCAGCTGGCTACGCTCGTGGAATGCGGCCTGCTTCCGCTCGTGTATACCGTGCAGCGGGCGGTTCACATTCTTCGCTTTATTGGCCTGCGGGGGATGGGGAGAAAGCGATTACACTTGAAGATGGGCACAAACCTTGGTAATCTACTTGTTGATGCTCAACGTGCCATTATTGGCAGACCCAACAAAACAAGAAAAACCTCGCGAACGTGTTAGGGCACACCCTTTGAAATTTTAAACAGCACATAACCGAAAAAGCTTACAAAATCTGGTATACAGAGTAGGCGTTGAACATGCTTTCGATTGCATTACAAGCATCTAACGCCCCGTTTTTTCCCATCCGTTGCGGTCTGTTAGGCTTTGTGCATTAGTATTCCAGGCTCGTGGAGAAAAAAAAACTGAGCACAAACCCTTTGGCCCCCACTCCGCGTCACGCCACCCCCTTCCAATAACGCCAATATGGTATCGGAAAACAATCGAAACTTTTTTCATCAAGATCGCTGCGTTGGGCCAGCTCCAGCGTTTCTGGTTGCTTACTATTTTTTTATCACCGTGATGCTCTGCAACGCATCTTCGGAAGCATGGTGGGGGGTAGGGAGATTTTTTGTCTCCTTTTTTGTAACCCGAAGGAGAGTAAGAAAAGGGCGCGATGCGCGAAGGTTAACTTGCAAATTCCCGCATCTTTGCGCCCAGGTTCCGACACGGGTGGGTATTTCTCATTTTAAGGCAGGTTTTTTTGTTGTTGCGTTTCTTCGTTTTTCTGTATGTGCCCATCGCACTTGAGCATTGCTATTAGCATCAATTCTTGATTATTTTCTACCCGCTCATGGTTGTGGCCCTCCGACCGG
Source organism: Anopheles punctulatus (assembly GCA_000956255.1). Taxonomy (NCBI): domain Eukaryota; kingdom Metazoa; phylum Arthropoda; class Insecta; order Diptera; family Culicidae; genus Anopheles; species Anopheles punctulatus. The sequence continues at coordinate 912 of JXXA01010902.1, read as the reverse complement.
CCCAGAAGGTCCGGCAAGAAGCAAATCGTTGTGGGAAAGCATTTTGTATCATTATTTCTAGCATGCTTCACGATCCCCGGATGGATCCTTTTTCGCTCATTATGCTGGTGGAGTTGTTGAAAAATCGCGTCCCATGCTTCGTTTTGTCTTCGTTTAAACGTTCAGCCGGTCGCTTTTTTTCTGCGCCGGTGTCGCCGGCGTAAGCTTTCGCTAAATATATTTGCTAAATATATTTGAATTTGCCTTGAATTAAAAATGGAACAAGGGTTGGGATGCTGGAAGAATTATTTAGCATCGTTACCAACAAACTAAATCCGCTAATCTAACTCTTTAAAGAATTACCCAGCCTCCATTTATCTGTCATGATGGCGGTGTTGCTAAGGCTAGACTGTTTTGTTTTTTAATCTTCACCAGTGAGAAGAGTATTTCGGTCCGGCTTGCCTCGCGTCGGCTGTGAAGATGATGCAGCAAAGCTTTCTAAAATGTCCACTGGACTCTAAGACTCTAAAGTTAATTAAGCGCCGCTAAAGTAAACTCCATCAAAGGCAGTGCTAATGTTTGGCGTTGTCCATTTTTACCCTTGGTATCCATGGGCCATGCTTGCAGAAAGTTCAATTTTCCCACCCAGTGTTCTTGCGCCCAGAAAGGCGCTCCATGGCCGGAAAGTCATCTTACTCCCGGTGGATTACGTCGGACGTAATTTGTGCAACAATCGTGGCGGAAATTATTTTTCATTATTATTCGATTTTTCATTCCACGCCATGGTGGAATACGTTTTTTTTTTGTATGCTTGCGCCTCCTTAATTCCTCCGTTGCAGTTCACTGGATGTTGGTTGAATTATAGTGGATCCGATTCGTTCGGTATTGTCACGGCCAGAGTGAGGAATTGAACCGTTTGCAGCCGATGCCCCC
>JXXA01010900.1:0-17145 GCA_000956255.1 Anopheles punctulatus | reverse complement strand
GTGTGTGTGAGTGAAGGTAGAAATTTATCATCCCTATATGTGTTTGTAGATCGAACAAGCAACTAGGCGCTTGGATTCTATTTCCTTTTGCTTTCCATCAATGCTTTCAAAAATTCACCGCCTGCCTGCTTTGCCCCAACGACGCCGCGCGTTCCACATCGACCAACCGAGTTTCCAGCCAGTTTCTCTTTTTTTCGAACTGCATCCGGTGTTCTTTCCACCTTTCGAAACTCTTTCTACGATATAATAAAACACTTCGAGACGATGCATAATTGTTTAATCGGTGTTTTTTTTCCATTCTGGCAGCTGGTGTTGTTTCTCTTTTCTGCCAAACAAAATCTTGCATTTCATTCCCACACTTACAATGCGTGCCTGTGTGTTCGTGTCGTTTAAATAACCGTCAACGAGCAAGGATCACACTGTTTGTACGCATCTGTGTGTGCGTGTGTGTAAATGTGAATTTGATCAGCACACACAGCAGCAAAACAGCAGCAACACAGCAGTGAAGAATTTCTTGTCCCAACTGCAAGCGAAACTACCCTTCTTTCGCCGGGTGTGCAGAGTCACAACACATCGGTGCGTACTAACACAACCACACAACTACCAATTGCATCTCGTGCTTGTTTGAGTGTGCGTGTGTGTGTGTGTATGGCCATGCTCCTGTTTGGCACCACCCAGGGTTGCACAAAACGCCAGCCGCTCCGGTTGAAGGTTAGGTCCCGGTTTCATTTTCCATTTTCCTACCTATTATGTGGTGCAGCGACGATGCTGTTGCTGCTACTACTGCCGGGGGTATGAAATTAGGAGCCGAACGCGATGGAAAAATCTAGACCCGGGCCCGTTGCTATGGCGTCGCCAAGGAGGGGACAACATGTTTTCATGTATTTTTGTTTACGTCTGGGTTGCGTTGGTGCGGTAGAAACGGGACGGAACGGCATCGCTAGTCGCACCTACAGGGCCCCGGGAGTTGGAAAACATGGTACGATCTTTCGGCAAAAGGGGGAAAAAATTAATGCACATCGTCACTCACTTTGTCCCGGGCAGGATACACACGGCGGTATGGGATAGAAATAATTCACCCATACGTCAGTGCGGTTCGTGGTAACGCTAACACGTTCTTGGTTTCAAAGAAAAAGGTAGCGACAGCATTTAAACCCATCTTCAGCATGATCAAACCTCCGGCAGGCGCTCGCCATATGTGCCAGATGACTAATGCAAACTGGTGCAAAGAGTTATGCACCAACGGCTGAAGCTACAATGAGCCAAATTCTCAATAATAAAACACGGTTATGTTTGCAAACATTGGCAGCAATGCAGCGCGGAAAAAAAAGGCGGATGCTGCAAAAATACCCGTCCACATCAACATAACTCTTTCATCGATCGATCGATGCGATGTAAATTTGTTATCGTCTGGCCACGCGGTGCGGTGGTGCGTTCTGCACCGTCTGGAACAACATTCTGGCCATTCCAACCATCCGTCCCGTGGTCCGCTTCGCATGCTAGCAGCACCAGCAAATAACACACCTCCCACCGTCACTACCACCACACACCACATTCTTGCCGTATCGACAAAAATCCATCCACCGATGTCTGGCTGGCTGGCTGGCTGGCTGGCTGGCTGGGAAGAAGAGGTCCTCTGATTGCCTCCCGAGCATCAGCTCATCCCACAACGAAAAAAGTTCATACAGAGATGAATAACCCCACCACCGTGCGCATACACACACGGGACATCGCGGTGGGATGGATCGGTTCCAGCCAGCATCCAGCCAGCCGATTCGTGTTCTTTGTTCATCCACGCCCGGCACCGCACGCAGCAGTGAGTGTGTGTGTGTGTGTGTGCGTGTTTTTGTCACAGATGCTGCGAGCATGGCGACCACATGGTCTCTCCGGTTTCCGGGCTAGGTTGCTCCGTACTCCCAAAAAAAAAAAAAAAAACATCATCAAATCCCGGGGTCAGACAAAATGCAACGACGAGTGAGTCACCGACGACCGAGACGACGACAGCAGTGTTCCGACACTTTCGGGGATGGAGCAGACACCACGCCCTCGGATGGAGAACCATTGGTGAGATACGTACACATCGATGGCATTGAAGATAGTCGGACAGTATTTGGCAGTTTGTGGACGATAAAAGTAGTTTTTGTTTGCTCTTTCAGCATGTTCACGCTTGAGGGTGTTAAACACCAATTTAAAGTCCATCTTTTGAATAAAGTCGGGCAATTATAAAATTACTACCGTTTTTGCTAGCATCAGTCATAATTATGAACATTTTAACAACTGTAAGAAACAACAAAAAAAATACTCCACATTTTATTGTGCATCTCCATCGCCTGTCTGTCGCCCATTATTCACGAAACCGCGAGTTGAAGCGCGAATTTTGAACCCTTTTTGTTTGCTCCACCGTCTGCATGCGCTACTTCCGCTGCAGACAACAAAAGCAATCCGCAGACCGGCCGGCTTAGCACGGTGAGGGCTCGATTGCCGCGAAAAAGTCCCACAAACAGCCAACCCAACTACGGACGACAGCGTGGGGCAGCAGCAAGCAGCGGTAGGACACAGCAGACAGCAGAGCGCAGAACATAAACCAACACCAACACATCCTTGCCCGGCTGCGCACGGGCACGATGCTCCCAGACGGGTGCAATTTTGCCGGGTTTGCACAAAATGGTATGAAGTTTGTTGTTAGGAACTTTGGCCGAAGCACAAAACTACACCGTTCTCTTGTAAAGCAGAACGGTGAAAACTGTACTAAACGATAAAACGCAAAATATCAATGGACCGTTTGGGATGAATTCTCCAAATGATATTTATCGTGATTAAAACGTGAATAAACGTGATTAAAAGCTAAAATATGTTAAGTTACTCTTCTCTCCAAGCGATGGTGTTACTGAATCATAGAAGTACACCCTTTTGGCAATTTATTTTTATCTAATTCGTGGCTCAGAAATATTAAAACAAGAGTTTAGTAGCTATTGCTGTGACAAAACTAAGCTAAGCTTGACCGATTTTCATCATTGTTAATTTGCTTAGCATCGAGATGAAGTTTAAAGTAATAATTTTAACCAATATTCAAACTCAATTGTGAGAGAAAATTGAAAAAAATGCACCGGATTGCGTAGATCTCCAAGGCACCGAAGCTTCTCCACTATTGAAGTAATCATTTGAAATAAATATCACCCTTGAAAGCATTACTCTATTGTTTCCGTTTACCATCGGTTACCTCCATCACATACTAACTGCTTTATTTTCGTGCCCATTTTCCCCTTCACTGCGTTGAGTAGATGTAAAATAAACAATTTATATTTATTTTTGAATAGACTAGCTTTCACAACGTTGAAAAATAATGATTTAACAATGAAATTAAAACAATAAAAATTTAATAAAATCTAATAGTATGTAGGATGTAGGTAAATACATATCCCTTATGTATTTCTCATTGTACTTAGATAAAAAGCTCTTCGCAATAAATGCTTCTGTTTGGTAAGAATGTAATACATTGATAATAACAAACTGTGTTTTGACAGTACCGCCTGCATTCGCGCATCAAAATGGAATTCGAAAATGAGATTAAATTTCGAATGACTTCCGCAAAATGTATTCCACGTTCGTTCGTGCACAAGAACACATACAAACACACAGAGGAACGGACGCATCGCGAGGGCGCGAGGTGTGTTTGTGTGAAATCCATTTTGACGCAATGAAAACATTCCATCGTGCCAACTTCTCGTGCCAAACGCCGACTCTTGACCCTGGGAAAGCTCATCGATCTTCCAGGTCTTCCTTTTCCCCGTAGAAAGATAAAAAAGACTCCCACCATCGCATCGCAACCGAAGCCGGCCGGCGGCCCTTGTCCAGGGCCTACTCTTGCGCACTTGCCACTTCTGGTGCCACCACCCGAGAAACGTCTTTGCAGGCCCCCTCTCGGTGGGTATTGCCGCCCATCGCAACTCATTCTTAATTTTACGCTCTTCGCTGCGGTCGTGTTGGTTCGTGGTTGTTGTTCTCGCCGATGCCAAAACAACACCACGTACTGCCAGCCACCATCAAGGTGGGGAATCGTGTGGATTGATAATCCTCCGGAATGGAGCCACGCACAGGCGAGCATTATCGGCATCGGTTGAAATACGATGACTCACGTGCAAAGGTTACACTACAGGATGTCGTGTTCTGATGCTGTGCGATGGAATGTACGGAACGTTCGATACCGTTCCAGTCACTGATCAATCCATGCACTATGGCAAAACCGGACCGAAGCAAACCTCCGCGGATAAGCCGGCCACAGACGAAACCGAACAGTCAACTCCTGTCCTGTTAGCGCACGAACACGAATGGAAATGTGGTAGCAAATCGAACCGCAAAAGCCCGGCGTCAATAGAAAAACAACTGACCGCTGCTGAGGCTGGTCATAAGGTAAGCGCGCACAGCGAAATGCGAGAGACGTTCTCTGCTCTGCACGATGGAGCCCACTCGAGCAGGAGAGTCGTGGCAAAGAACTGACGGCAGAATGAAGACAAGCAAAAAAAAAAAAATAAACACAGAAACACATGAGGGTAGCGAAAGGATAAGCGAAATTGTTCTCCACCTGGGAGAGACAATGAACTTTTCGGAATGCGCATATTATCCTCCAAAATTCACGTCACACGCCCCGCCAGGCCTCAGACGGTGCCGTCAGGCGTCAATACGTTAGAATTTAAATTATCCCATTAATTCATTTGAGCTAGAAAATATGCTGAGTGCTCTCAATAGCACGCATAAGAATGGATTGGGGTACACGGTGTTGAAAGAAACAGTGGTTAATTGCATCATTTGCATTCATACATTCGTCATGAGCAGGGAATTTGGTTTAACGGCTCGGAGGTGTCATTAAATGAGCAAGAAACAGGTAATTACATTTCGAGAACATTTCTTCTACCAACACTGATGAATAGTTTTTGTTTTTTATATTCTTCAATATCACTCCTTTTTTTTCTTCTGTTGCCTAATTATTTTCATCCACCCAGCTGGTTGCCATGTGCGGATCGGATCCCGCAGCCCGATACAAGCAGATCACTTTGTAGCATTGATCCTGTACACATCCTTCTCCCGCTGTGCGCTATTGTGCCGTAAAGGGGGATAGAAATGGAACAAAAAATTAGCACCAATCGATGTGCCGAGCGTTAATGACACGTAAATCCGACAGCGTTTGAGCGAGTGTTCTTCCCAACGTCCACCGCAGGCAGCCGATGTCTGATAGCGTTTTGCGGCAGGAGCAACCCAACATCAGTGGCCGCCGTTTGGCGTTCCATTTTTGCATGATGTTTCACATTATCGGCCGCGTTGTTGCAGGCGAACGCAAAACGCGCGTATGATTGATGGTCCGAGTCCTCTCCGCCGCATCAACTCTCTAACGCATAAATGTGCGGCGTCTCCATAGCTAGAACGTGAGCGTGCGCGCCTCGTTCCGCTTCTGCTGCCGGACCGGTGCCGGGGCGCATATGTGTACGAGCATATGACGACCCTCAACCATCGCTCCTGGTTTAGGGGCCAGAATTAACAGGCGCATAAGAAACGAGCTGAAAAAAAAACTATAAGCACACACATGCACACATAACAGACGCGGGAAAACAACGTAAACCCAACGGAGGGGACAAATCGACCCATCGTTGTATGGGTGCGCCGTAGCTGATCAAACGACGACAACAACAAACAACGACAAATGCGAGCATTTCGTTGTCTGCATCCATGCTGCTGCTGCTGCTGCTGCTGCTGCTGTTTCCACCCGAACTGTTGGCTTTTATGCTAGCGGCCTCCTGCCTGACTACTCCAGGGGCTCAAGTGCACATCTGCCGTTTGCATTCGCTTTTATGCTGCGTGCGGCGACAACTGCCCGCTTTTCCGCTGCTTTCCGCAGCGCTTTTTTCCCTACTACCGTGCTAGTTCTTGCGCAATCGGAAAGGGAATCTAGAGGGTGCACCGCGGTAGCAGCATAATGATCGGTCACCTCTTTCGGAAAGGGGTGCGCATTCGACGCACTACGTGGATTGATAAGTTTGGTTCGCACTAGCACGCCGGAAGATCGTTACACTCGCTTCCATAAAATTTGTTTCAATCAAATTCGTCCAATCAATCTTTGTCCTGTGCGTCCGTAATGGGTTCTCTGGACAAAATTGATATCACCGATTTTGAATTTTTGTGAGACACTCATCTTTCCTTCTCATTGATACAGTGCTGTTACTGCAAGCTGAACGATAATCGTTCATTTTTCCCGCGCGAAATAGAATAAACAAATTGGGTAATAATTAAAAGACAAGAGCATAGGCAATTTTGAACAATGTATGAGATTTACGAGAGAGGCAAAGAAAATGTCATGCAGAAATGCGTCTACCAGTAATGTTCTTTTTCAATCACGCAAAAAGCGGTAACAGATCAAGCATGAATATACGCTAGACGAGAGAAGCTTGTTGAATTTTGGCACCGCCAAAAATGAGATCGTGCATCGTCAAAAGCGTAAAAAATAAAAATGTTTTGTAAATGGGTTCCATATTAAAATAATACTGCCCTTTCACTTTGTGATACCTTTTTTAGAATGCAATTTTACTAATCATTATATTCTCCAGATATCCTTTTAGATTTGGTTTTATACTAACAGTAAGCTTCGAGATTTTTTTTTCAAATAAAATAAAATCACTCAAACGTACATGACTATCCTGAAACCTATTGCAATTCACTGTTGGTGTGCATTTTCCTTGCTACCACAGTGTCGTCGCCTTACTTTCATATGTTACACAGAGCGAACACCATTTTCCACACCTAAGCAATAATCCTCGTTAATCCTTTTATTGTGCCGGCGAAGACAAAGATTTCCATTCAAAGTGCGCTGCACACCCTTGGTAATTTTTTGTTCTCGTCTGTGCTATACACACACACATACACACACACCAAACACTTATCAATCAAACCTTATCGCGTATGCGGAGCGCTAGAAACCGATCTCCCCGGAACCGATTATGGCCCCCTTCAGTTTCGAATGCCGTCTTTTTTGCACATTCGTACGTGGTTTCTCGTTCTCGCGTACGCTAGGGTTCGATGGTCCTCGTTCCTTGCGGCACCGCACCACTCAGTGCCTGTGCTCTGTGCGTGTCCTGTGCGTGTGTGCGTCGTCTACGCATGAAAGGACGAAAAAAAAGGAACGCCGCCCCGGCACACCCGACCGCGCCCGACCCACCGTTCCGAATTTAACTCCCGAACCGCGGCGCGAAACATTTAATGTCCCTGAATTTTCATCAACGCGGCGTGGAAGCTGGAATGCCATGCCCGGGTGCGCCAACAACAGTATTATTTTTGGATTTTACTTCTCCTGTATTATTTATTTCCCCTATGCGGCGCGCTCGGCAGCGGATACACGCGGAGCATTGCAGCGATGAATTCAAAATGGAGTAGCGCCGCGTGATTTCCGGTGCGAGGTTTCGGTGGTAGCAGCGATTTGATTCGAGAGTACGTTTTTATTTCTTTTCATTTCACAGTTATAACGACGGCTGATCGATAGTATACATTATGCAAAATTGATGACGTATTTTACAGACAGGAAGAAACATTTTCGTCAACGAACGGCTCGGTTTGCGGTGCACCAGCAGAAGAAAGATGATCGAAAATCCGTTGGCAACACACGTGGTCCAAGGATTAGGTACCCTTCTCAGCCGGTAAGCAATCCTCTGGTTGGCCTTTCCATCCCGCTCCGGTGCAAGGTGAAACGGACAGGTACATTTTACGGCCACGAAACGGTCGCATCTCGGAAGATGTGCAGCTCTGCGGGCCAGAGGACGTGTATCAATCAATCGCACCGCTCACCGCTCTTAACACGGAGGAAACCATTCAGGGCGAAGCACCGCACAAAACGGAATCTATCGTCTCACGAGTGCAGGCGAAGAAATGAAGCCGTATCCTTGCTCGACGGTGGGATTGAGAAACCCCGAACCCAGGAAAACAAAAACCGTTTTGGAACTTGAAACCTACGACCGGTGGTGCAGAATGCCCGAAACAATGTGCCCGCTGGATGGAGACGGAAATTTAGGATCTTTTCGGTGTTGTTTTAGCTATCCCTGCCTCTGCCTCTATTGGCTGTTGTTATTTTGACAGACAAGAGAGCCAGTGCAAATATTACTTCCAGGAACTGTGCGAGCTTGAATCCCAGAACCTAAGAGAGTAAAAGGCAGACAAACGGGGGGACAAAATAATAATGCTGGACACGGGCAACAGCGGTAAAACAACAACGAAAAACAGAGAAAAAAAACGCTCAAAAGCCAAAACATTAAATGATACTACCATCGCCACACCACATCGTTATAGTGGTTCATTTATTTTCGGAAAGGACCGACGACCCGTCTCCAATCCGGCAATATCCAAAAAATCGTAAAATGAGAACCATCTGCCTCCGGTAACGAACGAAGAGTTCGTTGCTTCCAGGGCTCCCCTCCTTATGCTTGGCTCTCCTGAAACTGGTGTGGAGATCGATCGTATGGCTACGGTCGTTACGGCGAGACCAGCCACACATGGGCGCGCGTTTAGAGCCACCAGCAGCCCCATCAGTTGGCAGCGCGCGTGGAGATTTGGTTAATTTTCAAGCGCACAGGCAAAACGCAGCACAAAAACTTGGGGAACAAAGTTCCATTTTAACGATCTCACATGCAGCCCAAGGCGCTGCCCGGAATGCACCGCACGATCGCTTTGTTGCAGACGCTCGCAGCGGAAGTCGAATCGCAAAAGGGAACCGGGCTCAGGGAGCTGGAACAAAGTGAAACAAAACCGCACCATCTGCAAGGCGTACGCTGCGGCTTGGAATTGGAAGATCAACATCGTGCAATTTCGATCCGATCCGTGTAGCGATCGCAATAAGTTTCAGCATTTCCACACTCAGAAACGGTTTCCGAGAAGTTGCCAAATGCGCGCGGAGTTTTGGACAGGATTTTTATAATTACCCCTTAGCGGTACTAAAATTTGAATTTTGTGGTGGTCCATTTCAATGGCGCTGCAGCAGGCCGCTTGCGATGCTTTGACAAGCGTTGCTCTTTTGCTCAAATTGCCGGAAAAACCTGTCACACCGTTCGACGCCAAGAGCCGACAAAGGCCGAACAATACATTACCAATTCACAGGCCACTAGCGAGGATTTATTGGCCTAATTAGGGCTTCGGAAATTTATGACCACCCAGGAATCGGTATATTGCCGGATCAGGTAAAGCGACAGCGCTCCGTCGTTAGGTTTTCAAAATACCTTTTCGAAGAGGGCGCTTTTTTGCGCTGTTTCTATTGCTCCTGCTATGTGTCCTACCGAAGGATCAAGAGGTTCGGGTCGGGTCCCGTGTGCCATGTTTCACGCTTAAGCAAAAGGACGAAACACAGCGATAAGGTGATCAAAAACCGTGCGACGGACGCGACGGGTTTCCATTTTTATTTTTGTCTTCGCTCACTCACTCACTCACTCTTCACTCCCTACACACGAGAAAGGCCATGAGTTGACAGTTTACCGCTTCGGTCGAGCGATGAAAAGGATCATATTTCCTGTGTTTTACTGACTGCTTCTGGCCTGCGCCTTATTACCGCCACCCAACAAACCCGGGCCACGAAAGGGAAACACGAATGGGTGTCGTGTGCGGAGGCACGTAAAAATGTATTATTTAAAATTTAAAACTAAGCTCTCGGATGGCTGATGGTAGTATCCCGGGCAATCGGGGTAGATACAGGTACGCTGGTGGTACCGGGGTAGCGACCACCGAACCGAAAGGCAGGACACCGAACGAGAAAATATACCTTGCCACGGCGAAAGGATGATGATGAGTGGGAAAAAAAAACGTTAACGTTGTTTCAGCACACACATGTTTCTTTACAGTTAAAGGATGACCCACCGAAAGGCCATCACCATACTCTGGATGTGATCCTGTAGAATCGTTCAGGCTTCGAAAGCAGCTATAGTTGTAGCCTTCTGCATAAAGCATGACGAGAAAACTGTGTAACGGTTATTCTGGCACTGTTTCTGCAAATGTTTCCGATTGTTATTTCCAAACTGTTTTTCGAGTTATTTGAATTGAACTGAACTAGTTGAGCTGAAATTGAAGCGAGTACCGGAATCTACATGAACAGTTGGTATAAAAAATAAAGTTGTACATTAATTTCAACTTAAATTGAGGCCATTGCTTTGCTGTTTTGTTACAAACGAAAGTGAACATGATAAATCAATCGTCTATCCTTGAAACAAATCAATCGAACATCTTGCACGATTATTGCACCGATTGTCTACAAACTATACAATTTCCATTTTACAATTTGTGCCTGAGACTAAAACTCTCCGAAGAAAATAAGGAGTTCATAATTAAACGCCAGTTGGTAAACGTTTTTACGGCAAATTCAATCGTAGCAGGATCTATTATGGGTATCAGTCTTGCATGAAATCTCTTAAATTTAATTATGCTATGTTGTTGCGATCCATGTAACAGATTCATTGAACACAGATGTCAGTAACAGATTAACCACCAAAGTGAAAAATTTGTCCCAATAGGTCCACAAAAGTGTTGAAGCCAGTCCTGTTAGATCCTTTCAACTATTTTTATTAATCACCCAATTCCTGTATTTGCATAAAAGGAATAAAAAAAGCATGTTGCATAGTTGAATTAAACAATACATTTTAAAAAAAACATACAAGCAGATTGATCATTAAAATAGTAACAACACTTTAGGGCAATCTTTCAAACATTAAAGTTGCATCGTAGTCTATTAATCAATCCTACAGTCAAGGTTAATATTAGTGTGAATCATAAAGATCTGGTATGCATAAAGTTAAGAGATATAATAGAGAGGATTAAATGTTCAACCTAAACGGATTTTTCTTCTTCGTTTTGCCATTTGTAGGTACGAGAATTAATTTATCGTCCATTTCCTTTCTTTACCTATTTTCTCTAGGCGTTAAAAACCATTCTTTTAAATCCTGTCCAAATATGCCAATAAAAATGCCATCATTTTACAAGAAACGTGTAAGAATGGGCGAAGATGGGAAAGTGTCTACAAACATTCCTATCAAATAGGCTATAAATAGGCATAGGCTTATTCATACTCATACCCTTTTTAAAATTCTTTCCGTTTTTCTTACGACATACTTGGCAACATCGGCTAAACAAAACGAAAATAGCTAGAAACAACGATAAATTTCAACAGGCAGAAAAACACGATCGTTATCAGCAAACATTATCAAAGAGTGACGGGTCAAACAACGTTTCATCGTCCACTTATCTGGCAGTGGTGCTGGCTGGTGCTGCTTGCCTACAGAACGACACAATTCAATCAAATTAAAAGATTTCTTTCCAATTTTTACTACCCCTTGATGCGTTCGCCTATCGTCGGTACAGTATCGTGTATCGAGCGATTTAGTTTAGCGATGGATGGGAAGTGTACCTTTTCTTTGCCTTTGCTGGAACATGATATGCCTCGGAACGGATCGCGATGCATCGAACACTCATCGCCAAGGGTACGCCAAGGCTTCATAACGACGATTGCAGAACGAAATCGTTCCAATGTCTTCCAGCGCCGGGGCAACGACGAAGTAGTTTGCTCGGTTGTTAATCTGCTGCAGCAGGTAAGCTGAACAAAGACTTTCGTCGTGTGGATGATCCTTTTCGCCGCAGAAGGTCAAGCACAGGATCGGTCAGTCAGCCTTGGATTTCTCGTTCCGAAGACGCCGAGGTTCAAAGCCCCGGCACCGGCAAACCAGTGTGTGCACCATTCCGCTGCCGATTGGAGCGGTGCAATTCGTACATGAACGATGCCGAAGTGAAGAGAGCGAAGAAAACATCCGAACCAGACCCACCACCACGTTACGTTGCCCTTGCCCCTTGCCACGGTGCCGTAGCGGTGTGTGCTGAGATATCCCCAAGATGTGTCTCCACGCTCGGACACGATCACGATCAGCAAGGATCGTCGTTGTCGTCATCGTGGCCGTCTTATTAGTGCGTCTTTGTCTCATGCTGCCCGATGCCCTGCCAACCAAGTGCCATTGCACTCCCACGAGCGAGGGCCCCATTCATGGGACCGAGATTTTATCCTTTTACGCGGTGCGCTCGGTCCACAGCGCGATCCTGCCCGCGTTCGGTGGAGACTGCTGCACAAGGCGGTTCAATTCACAGACACTCTACGGTGGTGGCGACGGCGGCGACGACGGCGACTGCTGCAGCATGGGAAACGAAGGAATTCCGAGCGTACCAAACGACGGCAGGCGATAAACCGGTTCCTCGTGGTGTTGCATCTTCTGTTTCGATGCTTTTCGCTCGGTGCCACAACCGGCCCGGCCCGTGAGCAAGCAGGGACGAGAAGAATCAATATCTGCCCGCCGGCTGTTGGGGATGTTATTTTTGTGTTACTCATATGCTGTCTTTTTCTTCAATTTGTGCTCGAGAAATGCTAAATGGGCCCGCGTAGCAACAGCCCCGGGAGGATCGAGCGAAACACCTTTTCTAAGCCCGTCCACGGTACCAGCGATCGTGCTCGGAATCCTGCGCACGGGACCGAAGTCGATCGGTCCGGCGGTCGGTACGTTCTCGCATAAACGCGAAGCGTTTTCGTTTTTATCCCCACGTGAGATGAATAATTGAAACAAAAAAATGTGACATCATTTACTATCCACACACCACAAGTAGGTTAGATTGAGATACAAAAAACACATGTTGTTTGTTATCCAATTGCTTAAGGTCGTTCAAATGCGATCTTGCTGCGATCAAAAACAGCTTCTAAATAGATTGACTCTCTCGGCATGAGTTTCAGGAAACAGCAAATACCTTAGATGTTGAATTAATCTTTCGAAATCAAATGTTCAAATTAATTAACACTATCTAAACGATAGCGAAACTGTTCCTGTTTCACAACTCTAAACCGGAGGCTCAACAAACGAATCGTTCGCGATCCAGTCGCCCTGCAGCAACCGGCGGCATGCGGCGTCCTCTGTGAGTACATTGCACTTGCACGTCGTCGTTTGCAGTGAGTCTGGTTGCATGTTTACAGGCACACGTTCTTCACACAAGAACAGTGCATCCATCGCCCGGGCACAACATTTGATGTGCGATTTCGTCGAACCGAACCAAAAGCCCTGAACGATGCGATCGTAACGCCACCTCGTCGGTACGATCAGCACCCGGACACACACAACAGGGCATATGAATCAACGTGGGGCTCGTCCTTCCACATATTTCGCATAGCCCCGCGTAAATGCTACGGCGGCATCTTCTTCCCAGACTCCTGTTCCTGCTCCTACTGCTCCTGCTCTTGCTGCTGCTGCTGGGGCAGCAAAAATTGTGAGCGGCACACACATTAATCTTGCCTTTTTCTTGGAAGTGCGTCTTTCGGCGTTGCCGGCGACTTCGACGGAAGACGGCCGCGTGGACTAACGTGAAACGAAACGACTGACGGGCCACTTCCGTTGATTAGCAGTAGCCATGGACTGTTCGTTTTCGCACACCGCCTGGCTCTCACCCTCCCCGTCCCCATCAGCGTGCAGTGCTCAATTTTCTCCGTTGCCATTTTATGGTTCTCGGTTTTGCTTTAGATTTTACTGCATGTTGCAGCAGCACCCGCAACCAGACGATGCACGGCGTTGTGGTGGCGGCGTTGGGTGTTGTTGATGTCGCGAAGACAGTGTACGGCCGGACAGTGAGGCCGACGATGATGATGGTGATGGACGTCGCCTTTTGCTTTTTAGCATCAGCTACTTCTCTCACCCCGAAATGACCATTGCGTGACCTCGGCGCATGTTAAATGAAGGCACATGTTGTAAACTGAGCTGGAGAGATTAACCCTGTTTCGGCGGGAACGGTATTGCCTCAGTTGAATGGGGCTATGCCCTCTAAGCATGACTGAAGCTCGACTGGAAACGGGAATGGGTTGAACGCTGCAACTGAAGTCGCGATATTCTTCATACAATAGCAACACATGCTTGGGCGGCAGAGATTTAAAGAGTTAAACTTAATTATTAAACAAAAAAAAATGTATGAAAAACAATGTTATGAGTTTTACCCAACCAAACCGGGTATTTCCATTTTAAACACATGAAAAAGACACTTCGCAATAAAAATTTCGTACAAAGCAGATTCTAGTTAGTTTGCAAAACTATTGATGCTTTACGAAGCAGAAGGCCATTCTCGACTATGTGATGGAAACTTTGATAATCGTTTTTTTTTTATATATTATAGGTTGAAGGCTCTCTTAAGTAACATAGGCTCGTCACCATTAAAGAGACAACAAAGATGTTAAATCCTCCAATACAACCACGAAACAATATTGTTGGATAAAAGTGTTCCGAAATAAGACTGATGTCTAATGAGAATAATGGTAGAGTGAAAAGTAAAATGCAACGAAATTAAATGTAATGTTTGTAATGTTTTTAAAGTGGCAGCACATAATTTAGCACTTTTTCTTGTTGCTAAAATGTGATCAAATTGGTGAGAAATTCTCTCGCAAATTTTGCTGCAGTATAGCCATTTGAATATAATTTTGTTTGGCTATATTCCTTCTTAAGGATTAAATATCATAATCTTAATTTTAATCTGTTTTAATCCGATGCTCTTTGCCAATAATAGCATTTTTATATCTTTATACCAGAAACAATTTAAACACATTTAATCCAATGTATGTCATTAATTATGCGCAAAAAAGGTGACGCATCGATGCAATTCTAATTTTTTCTTCTTCTAACAATTACGGCACATACTCCCCCGAGGCTGCTAACGATACGTGCGGTGTATGTTAGGAGAAGAAAAAAATCTCCATGCGTAATACCGGCAAAACATGTGTCAACTATAATCGAGCTTGTTGACACAGGTGTTTTAACATAATTGCCCCATTGTGGGCGTAAAAGAACTTTTTAATACACCGAATAAACATCATCCAGGCAAATCCAGAAAAATGATGATGGTTTCAGGCAAAACATTGGCACAGCCTCCCGGTTCGGAACCGAAAAAATCAACACCAGCCACTCGAGGCTAGCAGGCCCACCCCGAATGAGCCGCCGTCCCCAACAACACACCCGTAGCATGTTGCGGGTTGATTAAAGGAGGGGTAGGCGAGAAAAAAAAAGGCAACCGGAAAGACAAAGCACCGAAGCAATCACCCATTCGTGCGATCCGGCCCGCCGGATTTTAATCATAATGTACCCATTTATCCGGCTGTCTGAACCATTTCCTTAAGCGCCACCACCAGCCACGGTTAGGCCGTGTTTCGACAGATTTCCTCGCGGTTCGGTTAGTTTCGGGTACCGTCCCGGGCCCGAGTTTAATCCTATCCCGGGCGGGTGGGTATTTGCGCTCGGAATGGGTGTACATTAACACTGCCCGTTTACGCCATTGCTCGGGTGAGTGCCTGCAAAACTGACTTCGTAGATGTTTTGCCCGGCTGGGTGGTATCGGATGAATGGTAGATTCGTGCAGGGAAATAAAACACACAGACAGGATTTCACAGCCAGGATCATCCTTCAACGCAGCGAACCCAACTCTCACCGGGGGGAGAGAATGTACAAAATTGAGGAGGTGAAATTTTGCCTTCATACTGTCGTCGCGGAAACTTACGCGGTGGACTCCCAATGAGTCACGCCAATCCTGTGCGTCAGCAGCAGCATTGGCAATAAACACACCGTTTCGGTACGAGTGGAAAGTCCAATGGGTCGTCTTCCTCGTCGCCAGGGTGGGGTGGCTACTCAGTTACGATCAGACACAACATGCTCGGTGCGGGGCAAATGGGGGCAATCTTCAACGCGGCTCGTCGCAGGCGCTGTTTTTCACGGCACACCAAAAAGTTTTGATGAATGAAAAACGGATGAAGAAGGTTTTCGATTCCTCTACCGCACACGGTGAACACGACGATCCGGCAAGCCTCCTATATTACATTTTTTGGTCCTTTCCCCACGCCGACCGGCACGGGCCGGAAATAAGCTGGGCCACGGCACACAGCACACGCATACTTATGTAAAATCTTTCGTTCTTGCGGGGCCAGCACGATGGTTGTCGGTTGCTCTGTTGCTGTTCTGCCATTCTTGAGGTTACTACGCTGTCTCTCCGCTGCCATTTTCGTTCGTTCGAGGGTGGCTTGCGTTCGGGGTGGGAAAAATCGGAAAAACCCCTCGCGTTCTGGACGGTGGCAAACGAACGAGGGTTCGCTGAGGGCTGTTGTTGTTGTTGTTGTTGTTGTTTTGTGCTAGCTTATACTAATACCGGTGCACGGAGCAACACAGGCTCACCACCAGACGCCCGATGATGGAGAATTTTCCCGAATCGCCGATTGCAGACACAATTTTTGGGGTGCAGAAACGGGATTCGCCTGCTTGTACGCGTGTAGGCGCGACGACGAGCGGCAAGTTCTTCGGGATATATGCCTGCCCAAATAGGGGCGGCTAGTGGGGATTCGAGGTGAATAACCTTTTACCCCCACCACCCTACCCGAAGCGTGGCCGCAGCAAGTAATGGCAAATTTTTCGATAAGGGTGGAAAGTAAACGCTGGAAAGTGCTTGGGTGAAGCGGAGAGCGGTTGGGCGACTCGTGTTGGCGAATATCCTTATTTCGCTCCCCTCCCCTTCGTCTGCAAAAGGCACAGCTGCTGCTGCCAGCTATTACTGTACTGTGTATCGGCAGACATCAAGCACTGGGCACTGGGAAGTTGGATCGAATTCACGTTCCAAAACTGCGCCAGGAATATCGTCCTCGTCGTCGTCGTCGTCGTCGTCGTCAACGGTTGTTAATTACTGCAGAGAATATTTAGCGGCAAAGTTACGATACTTTCCCGGACAGCGTTAGCGAAGTGGGATGATGGGGACACTGCCATTCCTTTCGCGTGAGGTTCTACGCTAAAGCGGAAGCACAGCAACGATACGTGTCGTGGAAAAGTTTTCAATCATAAATAGCGCAACGCGGGGAGCGTGCGTTTCTTGGTGCTATTTGTGACGGTGCGTCGTATGTCTCATGACTAATGAGGAGGAAGGGAGAGAAAGAAAGAGGGATAGAGAGAGGGGGTAACGCAGCTGCCATGTTTGATTTGAACCCCCCGTTACCGACAGTGGCGGCTTCGGTGAATTTCATTTGCGCTTAGAATAAGAAACACAATTCAGGTGTTGCACTGCATTCACGAAGAGATAAGCGTGCGGGTG
>JXXA01010898.1:0-10394 GCA_000956255.1 Anopheles punctulatus | reverse complement strand
GGGGGGGGTGCTGCAAACATAGAAGATAAACATTTCTGTGCGTTTTTTGTTGTTGTTGTGGTATTGATGATGCTTTTTTGTTGTGTTGTTGTTGTTGCTGCTGCGGTTTGTCATACTGCTTCTACTTACCCTTCCTGGCACCAATTGCGGCTACACGGGGTTTGTTTGTTTGATGGTGGAAGGCTTTTGATAGATGCGCTCGATTGATGTGCTTCACTTTTTGCCAAGGTTCCCGAACGCGCCCATTTCTCGGCCCGCCTTGGTGTCCCTTGCTTGTGTGATTATTTTTCTTTCGTTTTTTTTTTTTGAATAGGGTAGATGGGATTAAGCAGGGACGGGACGGCCCAACCTACCCCGCAGTTACACGCACAGGACGCTCCTCATGCCGCCCGGTGTGTGGTGTGGCGAGGAATGCTGAAAAATGGGCTTCGGTTGCTGTGTGCTGCTGCTTATTTTCTGCACATGAGCTGACGCGTAAACAACGGCGAGCGGTGTTCGGCCGGCGAGCTGGCCGCGGTGCGGTGCGAAACGAGGCCCAAACAATTGGGGACGCACACTGGTACGCAACACAACACGGACACACACAGCGAAAAACGCCCTTATGCACTTGCAGCTGCAAGCCGAACGTGCAACAACACAATGCACAACGGGGGCCACGGCTACAATTGCTCGGAAAAATCACATAAACACACCCCGCCGCAGACTAGAAACACACACAATAGACAAGATTTACTTGTTGTGTATCACTGCTTCTTCCTGCTTGATTTTCTTCACGGCGTATCTCTGTCGCTTCACTTTCGTCCGCACTATTCTGTTGCAGATTTTCGCTTGTTGTCTAAAGCGCACACACGCACACAGGCACAAACACCCATGCCAAACACGACGCTGCAGGTTTGCAGTGCTGCCAAATGTCAAAATGTCAATCCGAGGCGAAACAGAAGGAGCACGCGTTTATACTGGGTGGGTTGGTGTGCTTAAAGCAATCGCGAGAAGCGAAAACGCTTTCGAGAATGCTTTCATGTTAGAAACGAATGGAAAGCTTCTCCATGAAGTTTCTGTAGCCGAACTTACACCCGTTGGGTATAACATTATGGTGCATACGAGCTATAACGCCTGACTTCTCGGAGTAAGATAAACATAACCACGATGCGTTTAGCTCACTGTATCTTGAGAGTCTAGGTAACGATTCGGGTTTATTTTCTTTCACATACATACCTAATTGGAAAGCTTTGCTAGCCATTGTCCTCCTAAAATGTTCCTTTCTCAATAGCTCTATTTTCGGATGCCAATGCGGGTGGACTTTCTCCGGGCACACTCACATCATACACCATTACCAATCGGTGTCCAGTCACCAGTTATTCAATCGAGCGTAAGATATTTGTTGCGTTTTGTTTTTGTTTCAATATTTTTTGTTTGTTTGCTTTGTTTATTATACAACTCTACCCAACTCCCCCAGGTTGGCGAAAAAGGATGGCCTCGATAAATCCGTACTCTCGTGCACCCGCGCGGCTGCACCTGACTTGCCGGTACCTGTCGGCTGCTGATGGTGCCGCTTCTTCCCACACTTTCTGACCTTGCCTAAATGTTGCAATTTATCTGCATCTCGGTGTGTGTTTCTTTTGCGTTTGTTTGTCAAGTCTATGAAATATATAGGGACTATCCGTTTGTGCGTAGTTTTAGTTGTCTTCGACGAGAGAGAGAAAAATAAACCGAAAGACGCGCACACACACATCCAGAAAAAAGATAATTGATTATCTAAGGAACCCAGTAGTTGCACTATAAGAGTATTTAAGCATTGTGTTATCATTGTTAGACTATTTTGTTTAAATTGAAAGATTGTGTTTTCACTCCTGCCCGCAAAATCGTGCGCACCACAGCTGTCACCTGGTGACAGCTCGCATAGTAGCAGCGCATGGCAATTAGTTTCTGTTCTTTTTATTATTAATAATATTTTTATTTTGTGTCCATCTATCCCTACTAACCGTACCTGCTACTTCCGTCGTCTGTTGCGATAAAAACTACACTGCCTCTTTTCCACGCTTGCGTTGCCTTTCTCTCTCTCTCTCTCTCTCTCTCTCTCTCTCTCTCTTTCTCTTCCTCTCTTCCCCACTCTCATGCTCTCTCTTTCTCTTGCTTGCGCACGCGCTCCCCTCCACTGCTGCTGACCGTAGTTGTAAAAATTCTATGTCATGGGTTTAAATCACTACAGATCGCTTACTTTCATTACTTTCTCAAACATATTTTGCTCACTTATATAGTAATAAAACGTCTTAATGCAATTGTATGTTTTTTTTCTTCTTATGTTGTTGCTGTTTTTGTTTCTCTATCCCCACCCTCCGTTACTACTAACTTTTATCAATTCTCTTACATGGTTATATCAGCGCGAATATATTCGCGCGTTAATGTAGTGTATGTGTGTGCGTGGATTTGTGTGAAAACAGAGTTTTCTGTTAATTTTTACACAAAACTGTTTGATTTTTCTCGCGTACATATGCGCGGGGTTTTGCTCCTGTTTTGATTGTATACATATATTGATTATGTGAAATACGCTCAAATCTTTGCAGTGTTATATTCAGTTAAGTTTTACTTGTTTTAAAATTCATCTTACATTCATTGACTCATGCAAAAAAGATGATGAGATAAAAAACTATTTCTGTGCAATGTTTTGCTTTGCGCATCTGTATTTTGCTTTACTCTCATATATTTATAGGTAATATATTGTTATGTTTTTTTTTAATAAGTCAATATATGTATATATAGCTTGGGAATGGCATTTCTTATGATACTTCATTAATGCTTTAAGAAAGTTTTTTTTAAATTTTCTTTGTGCATGTTTTTTCTTTATTTTTCTCTATTCTTGTAGTTTCATTTGCATTTCAGAAACTTTCCAATGCTTTTGCAACTACCATAGACTTGGTATTTACAACGCAAGCGAAAAATACGTCCGCTTGCAGCTTCACCTTATGGTTGCCATAAAAAAGCACCGCACGATTGGATCAATTACATTAGTTCCATAATTTGGCGACAGACGGCGTCAGTTGCTAGTAGCGAACGAACCGAACGATACTGTTGTGTTGTTCCAGAAAAAGACTATTAGAGTGTTTACAAGTAGCCCCATTTTTCGCACAACACTTGGATAGAGAGTCGCTTACGGCTGGACGAAATGTGTTGATGCCCTAAGATACAAATTATGGAACTAACGCAACTAAGCGCACGGTTTCGGTGTCTTGGTGCGTGCGAATCTAAAAGGAACGAATTTGACGCTGGACAAACAAAAGCAAACGAATAAAAAAATAAAACACTTAACCTAACGCTCGGCAACCGTCATTACTGCCGACAGCAGGGTCTCACAGTACCTGCATACCTTATTCGATAGTCGATTTAATTGAAATCAATGCAAAACTTTGCTTGGTAACTAGTTATCGGGCGCAGCGCGTTGATCGTGCCTGCTTGGCCGCCCTATTTCGCTCACGAAGTGAACTCTGGAGGGCTTCAACTACAACCAACGTTTCGCACCGATGGAGTGTATGGCAGAACCGAAATTTATATGTACACGTGGGCTTTTGGTGGGAGTGTGGGAGCGAGGAGTGGGGGGGAGAAGGGTTTACGGGAACGTGTGTCTATCTTTTTCTCTGTGTCAGTTTTCTCTTCTTCTCTTTCTTTTTTTTATACACATTATATTCATTGCTCAGACTTATATTGTTTTGTCTTATGTTTTTTTGTTCCCTTTTGACATTCGTTGCGCGAGGTTTTTTCTCCCTTTCTCTCTCTGTCTTCCTCTCTCTCTGGCTCTCTCTTTCCTTTCCACTCTTACTTTTCTTATTCTTTTCTCTCAATTAGCAGTATCATAGAATTGGCATCAACGAATTTCCCAGTTTTCATTTTAGATTTGTTTGCAGCTAGTTAGTTAATAGTCATTTCACAGAACTTTGATGATTCATACTGTCAATGAGGCGATCGACTGGTAGTTTTTCCTCTTTCGACTGGTACTTTAATTCACTCCCTTTTTTTCTCTCTCTGTCTCTCTGCTCGATTCGCCTCACAAATATACAAATTGTTTGCACTTGGTAGTGTGTGAGTGGGTGTGTGATTTTTGGTATTTTTTTGTTGTTTCGTATTCAAAGGGTGATTTTCGGTTGACCTTTTTGGAGTTTGTGGCAAAGTTTTAGCCGCAAGTCAGTGTTTTCATCGGTTTAAAGAATTGGAATTAGATCTTTCGCAGAGCGATGTGCATCATACGTATGTGTGTTTATATGTGTAAGTCACTCTTTCTCTTTATCTCGCTTGCTCCCTCTCTCGCTCGTTTGATTTTATCATAGCGAATAATGCGTTACTATCCATTAGGGTTAACATTTTGTACAAAATTTTGGCGACAGTGGAAACGTAAATATACACAGAAAAGCCTAATATTCGAGAATGGGATGGTTCCAGGACATAAACACACGTACATCTGCAGCATCTGGATTTGGTAGTATGTGCGGGAGATGAGATTCGTATCACTCGGAGAATCTTATTAGCTAATTAGAAATCAAAGAGTACGTAGATTTTTTTCTCTGCACGATACAAGCACTCTACCATGCAAACTTCCTATACGTGTTTAGTTTATATGCACCAGGCGTGTGTTTACAAGAAAACGACTATTTGCGTCTCATTATTGCCCTCTGGGCGAGAGCAAAAGAAAAAAGAGAGAGATAGAGAGAAAGAGAGAGAGAGAGAGAGAGATCACGAAAGTGATTAAATGAGTGAATAAACATAGCACTTAGGAACCCTTCAATGACAGGAGCATTTGTAATTTGTTTGACATTTGACGTTCAGCAAGCTTTCCACTACACTGTTCCTCGTCACTCTTCCTCTCGCTCTCCGTTTTCCATCGTGGCCGAACAGCACGCATTGTGAGTGGCCTTGTGAGAAATTGTCAACTAAAAGTGCATTCGATGCCATTAAGCAAAGAAAAACCCTCCTTCCGGTTTAACTCTCGCTTGTGTTTTTCTATCTCCGATATGGCACATTTGTTTTACAATGGAGGATAAAACACCTTTTTTCACGATCGGACGCCAGACGTGAGGCATGCGAGCGAGCCAGTGTTTGAGGCGGAGGCGAGAAAAAATTCAAAATTTCCTGAACAGGTTTGAATCATTATTTCCAACGATTACCACCTGCTTCAATGATAATTGTGGTGGGTCGATGACCGTGGAAGGTTTCTCATAGCATCCGGAAAAAAAATCCAACATTTGATCCTTTGACGCAGAACATTACGTGCATGAGCAACTCCTCGCTTGATGGTATATTATCACAAGATCTTAATGACTTAAGCTTTAGCTCTTTCTCTTTCCTCTTTTCTTCTTGCACCCTATCTCAATCTCTCTATCTCTATCTATTTTCTTCCCTCGCCTCTCTCTCTCTCTCTTTCTCTGTTGATATCTCTCTCTTTCTCTTTCTTCCAATGTCCTTTATGTAGTACGCCACAGGGTGAATTGGAATAAAATGTAAATATGGCTATGGGTGAATGTGTGTGAGTTTGTGTTTCATGGTTGATGCGATTGTGCATACAAAGGGTACCAAAATCACGATTCCTTGCCGCCAAGATTGATTGGCGGGATAGTGACAAAAAAAAAGCTAGCACAAAAATTACTTTCAATAATTGATAAGAAACTGCGACCAGTCAACGAAAGAAAAATAAAGCCCTTTTATGTTTGCTTAGTTTTTTTTTTTTAACTTGTAGAGCTACGAATACAAGAAGTAAAAGACAGAAAAGGAACGAAAACAAAGGTGACGCAAAAAAAGAAATAAATAAAAGGCAGGGAGAGATTTTGAAAGAGAGAGAGAGAAAGAGAGAGATCGAGAAAGCGCAAGAGAGTGCGAGAGAGGATAGATCATTGGAAGAGGAAGAGAGTAACAAATAAAGGGAAAGGTACATACATAAACAGAAGGGAGGAACACAGATCGTGAATGTAAACTGGTGACAGAAGCCACCACAAGTAGACTGTAGGACGTATGAACAGAATATGAATAAAATGGAAAATAACACTGGACGCATAACTCATAACAACACAGACACACTTGCTTCCGCGGTACACTCGCGCACGAGGACGCCCTCTCGCGTCAAACGCACGGAAGCACCACGCACCAAACGTCAAACGGGAGAGATGGAGAGAGCGAATGTGGTATATTGTTTTTCTCACTGGGGAGGGTGGAAAAAGGGCCAGCCAGCCACCTTACATCGGCATCTTGCAGTTCGGCGGATTGCTAAACTTGGGCGCGTTGAGCCGATCGGCGTGCTTGATCCGGAGGTGCGATCGGAGGGTATCGATTCGACTGTAGGACGCCGGACAGTACGGGCAGAGGGAGCGCTGGGGCGTGTGCGAGTGGAAGTGGTGCCATCTGTTGGTGACCTCCTTGCCGCACGAGCGACAGCGCCAGGCCGTGCCCGGTTCCCGCGACGGCGTGAACATGTTATGGTAGGACATCTGATGGTGCAGCTGATAGTGCGTGTGGTGCGGCGGAAGGTCGTTACCGTCGGGCGACGAGACAAGATTGGACGGTAGGATACTGCTGGCGTGCCGTGACAAGTGATGCTCGTACCGACTGCCGCATCCACCTCCCCCCGGCCCTGCAACCGACAAGAGAAAGGAACAGAGAACACACCGATGGGCAAAAACAGCAAAAAAACACGTCAAACACGTTGGGAGGAGAGAGAGAGAGAGAGAGAGATAAAGAGAAATAGAGAGAGAGAGAAAGAGAGAAATAGAAAGAGAGAGAAAGGTGCCATCATATCGTCCCGGGTATGGAAAGAAATGTGGTTTGGAGGAAAGGGGTGAAGGGGCGAAGGAGTAGAGATTAAGGACGTAAAAGAGAGAAAGATAAAGAGAGACTGAGCAAGATAAACAGACACAGTAAATTATAAACAAATTGAGAGAGAGAGAGAGAGAGAGAAAGAGAGAGAGAGAGTGACAGAGAGCGAGAGACAATGGGAAATGTGTTAAATGAAAAATAAAACGAATGAAGACAGAAGAAAGCGAACAAAAAGAACGAAAATATATAGCAAAATATAGCACAGAAATACTAAAAAAGATGACAGCGAAACTAATGAGTTGGCAGAACTTGAAAAAATCACAAAATGCTCGAGACAAAAAAAAACAAACAAAACAATGCAAAATGGCGACGAAAGCGACAGATAGAAAGAGAAAGAGAGATAGTGATGTAGAAAGAGCGAGAAAGAGATAGAGGGAGACAGAGAACGGAAAATGTAAATATAGATGGTAGCGTTTAGTGGTGTTAGTTCGGAGCGTAAAGCAAGCATACAGGGAATACTAGTTCAGGAGATCGCAATCTAACGCTGGGAGCGGTTCGACGAAAAATGAAACAAAATGAAACAAATATCTGGAATGGAATGAGCGGAGCGGACTGAAACTAAAAACTAAACAGCATGTTTTCACTGCTTGGGGGATGGAGCTTTTGCATTTCTCTCTTTCTCTCGCTTATGCTGCGTCACAACCGATTCGAGAGGATTTGGATGGTTTTCTTTCCCTTTCCCTCCTCCACCACAGTTACAATTATTTGTTTCGATAGGGAGTATCGTGTCTGGCAGACGCAGACCACCATACAAGCGTGCAGTAAAACCAAAAGAACAAAACTTATAAGATGATTAGCTACGTACAGCGGAGGATCTAGAAAAGGATGGTTACTATGTGTGATTGGCTATGTTGGTGTTTGTGTTATGCATATGCAAGAGATGGTAGTCATATACGGTTCTAGGGCGGTGGATAATGCAGTACTTTGGAACGCAAACATTGTTGGTGAATTTCAACGCACAAGCGGTGTTGCATGTGTGTGAGTGTGTGTGTGTAAGGGTGACTTAATTGTAGAAAGTAGCGTTCCAACGTGAAAACCAGAGATACGAAACAATAGGTATGACGAATTCCGTGCAAAAATGAAGACGATCAACGAAAGAGGGAAGAAAATCAAATTCATAAAACAAATGAGGCAACGCAATCGTTTGAACGAGCTGAGCACAAGCACACGTGACGATGAAATGGAACCTTCGCAAAAACATCGAAAAATTCGAAAAAAAATGTATCAATGTTACAACCAGGTGTCGGGTGGCAAACGAGATGAAATTCGTATTCGTTGAAACTGGTGTGAGTAAAAAAGATAAGCACTATGGTAGATTTTTAGATCAAGCAGGGAAAACAGTGATTAGCGGGATGTAAGAGGGATCGCTCAACATTGGACGATTGAGAATGTGGATGAGAGATCAACAGAGTGAGAGAGAGAGAGAGAGAGAAAGGAGAGAAAAAGAGAGAAAGAGCGAGATAGAGAAATCAACGAGCAACAGGGAAAAAATCGAGAGCATTAGATACGAACGCAAAAAATAACAAAAAAAAAATATATATATATATGTAAGTGATAATTGGAGCCGTTGAAGGGTAGAGAAGATGTATGGAATGTACGTGTGTATGTGTGTGAGAGAGAAAGAGAGTTGATGGTGTAAGTACATTAAAAGCCGGATGCCATAATTCCGTTACAGCTCAAGGTAAAGCAAGAAGATAAGCTATCTGCTCATGGAGTGTGCCCTCACTGGTAACGGAGATAACCCTGCAGATGGAGCTACTAGCGTTTGAATAGTTGCAAAGGGGTAAGGTGGCAGTCTCTGTTTCAATCCTTCGTTCAACACACATTCACATCGGCCGCTGAATGACGGAGAGTAAGAGAGTAACGGGAGAGAGCGAGACAGAGTCGAGCGTCTATCAGCCTACTGCTTTATAGCAGAAACTGGCGTCCATGGTGTTTGTCCTGGCTAATGCCGGAGAAGGTGACCCAGATCGACAACGGTTCGTGTCACAGCTAGCAACTGGTTGCAGGGCCTTCGGAGAAGCAATAAAAACGGCGTGCTACTGCGAGGTAGCAGTAGCCCGGATCGGTTCTCTACACAAGTAGACGAAGCGTGACATCAGTGGGCAAATGCGTTGGAGCGAAGAAAATGGGAAGCAAGGAACGGACGGGCCTACGACGGATCGGCTGGGTTGGGCACGCGATATCCTAGCCGCCGCAGCAGTGTGGTGGTAGGCGACAAGGTGACAAAGGCAGACGTCCCAAAGCGAACGGACCGGGCGGACCAGTGTCTGTGTGGCCCGGACAGACAACGCCGTCGGCCCGGCGTGTCAGCGAATGCCTGCCCGTCGATGCCACACAACATTCACACATTCAACTCGGGATGTTTGGAGCGGCAGTGCATGAGCAGCGTGTCGCTGCGCGTGTAAACCGCGGTACACAGGCTACAGGCGTATTTGCCGGGAAAGTGCACGTAGTAATGATTGCGCACGTTGCACACAACCTTCCCGCACAGCAGGCACCGCTTACGCTCGTCCAGGGAGTTCACCTTCTCGAATATCTGCGCAATGCGATAGGTCTTCAGCTCTGGAAGTGTAATCAGGATATAGGGCAGCAGGAGGAAGAGAGAGAGAGAGAGAAAGAGGGAGAGAGAAGAGAGAGAAGAGAGAGAGAAAAGATAGAAAGAGATGACTGACACTCTCACACACAATGAAGTGACTTGGTAGAGAATAGAGAGATAGTTTCATGTTGGAATTTATATTTTCTTTTTTTTTCAAAAACTGTGCGGGCGCGTGTGTTTGTGTGTGAGATAAGCGAAGAAAGAGAGAGAGAGAGTGAAGAGATACGAAGTAGAAGAAAAATATTGGATGCACGCAAAGAAACAGAGACAAAGAGAGAGAGAGAGAGAGAGAGGAGAAAACAGAGCCAGATAAAAAGAGAGAGAGAGAGAGATGCAGCCAGACTGAATGTAAGATAGGTAATGTGGTGGAGCGAAATATACTAAAATATGTGGATAATTAAAATATGTATGTGTGTGTGTGAGAGAGAGATAGATATAGCAGTAGAGGAGAGAAAGAGAGAGAAAGAGGAAAAATTACAGAGCGAAACGTTACAGAGTTACTGTGGAAAAACTCGAGACAAGTGGGAACCACGCCTGAGATAACGTACTAATAATCGATTTGAGTACTTCCGAAAGATAAAGAGCAAGAGAGAGAAAGAGACAGAGAGAAAGAGCGAACGAATGAGAGTAAGTGAACAAGTTAGCAAGAAAAGGAAACGAACAATTTACAAATCAGAAGAAGAGGAATCAACATTCAAGTTGGAAGACGTAGCATAGCAAAATGTAGATAAGAGAGAGAGAAAAAAAAGAGAGAGAGCAAGTGATAGAACATAGGTTGACAGGCAGAAAGAAATTAAACAGCGTACTAGCGATAACACAAAAATCAGATTCGAAATTAAAAGAAAGACTCGATGTCTGGTGCATGTAAGGTGTATGCAGGAGAAAACAAAACAAGGTATACGAAAAGAACATAAAAATACTCACTCAAATGCATCCAAAAAGA
>JXXA01010897.1:0-11372 GCA_000956255.1 Anopheles punctulatus | reverse complement strand
GGCAGGGACTATGAAGAATAAATGGTCTACAACTATTCCTGGATGTGAATCAGCTGCTCAAATATGATAACGGTTTTCCAGCTTTGCAAGCATGCATATTGATGGCAGTGCAAGGTGTGTTTTATTATAATTTTTTTGTTATCAAGACAGCTTGATTCTTTTCAAAATATTAAAATATATTAATCGGTCTGGTTTAACAAACCGAAGAACACGCACCGTATGGCGGTGACCCTGGCAACATGTGTCGATTACGCGCCCATATCACAGAGACACGCACAAAGATGACAAATACGCAAATATGTGCGAGCGAAAGAGCAAAAGCGCGATAGTTGATTGGGCGCAGTAAAAAAATGCCTAATCCCTGCACTATCTGCAGACACCCCATTCCCAGGAGAGTGCATGGCAGTCCCGGTTATCCATGGCAATAAACCGCGACGAGCAACCCCACAAGTTTTCTGCGGACCGTATCTGCGCGCTTCGTCCTCTCGCTGGAAAAATGGTGTCATCTTACTCTCCAACAACCCCTTGCCGTCCCTGCTCCACCGCTGTTTTGTCTCGCCTGCGCGATAGTTGCAAAAAAAAACCAAAAATAAAACTCGCATCGAAACCCGGAAAACTGTCGACAGTCGCGGGCGCGAAAAGTGCGCTTGACAGCAGAAACGCGCAGCGCGCGTCAAGAAGTGGCCATATATCCTGGCTCCGGCTGACGGGCACAGTACGCGGCCAGCAAGCAACAGGTCCGGATCTTTTGCTCCGCCGTGTTCCGTGCCGGTCGGAAAGTCGGGCAGTGAATTTACCGACCGGTGCCAAATTTTACAAGACGCACACACGCGTACGGGGTGCGATAAGAAGTCGCCCGGGTTGCGGTAGCGGTGGCAAAAGATATGGATTATAGTGGATCATATTTCAAGAGATTATCGTGCAGATGAGGTGGCGGCTGCGGTGCTGGTGGTGCTGGGGGTCGTGGTGATGGTGATTACGAAGAAACGATTCGCGTGGTTAAAGCACGATAGGCAGACGAAAAGTTGAAGCCGTTGAACGGAGAAGGTTGCAACAACCAGCTGACTGCTAGACCGGCCGTGGACAGTGAATGGCAGCATTATTAAGTGGTTCATCTCCGGAGGTAGCTCTATTGGGAAGCGAGTGACATTCAACACCACATATCTGTGTGCTAATTAGATCCGCTGACAAATGCTGTCGGTACCGATTGCCCTAACTAATTCGCGTGTAACTGCCATTACCGTCGGGTGGGTTAGGGACATTGAGATTTAACCTCATTTCTTTGGCCGCGCGCTAATCTTCGATGCAACTCCACCGAGACATGTAGCACCGCACGACGGTCCGTCTAATCCGCAGCGGTGTGCTCTCACAAGTGTGTGGATTGTGTTGAAAACGTGTGCTCTCGAGCACGGAAGTGTTATTTCTCCCCGGTATTGTCCAAATCGGCGATGTCGCCCACCATCCTGCAGTCAGAGAGTGTGGCGGAAGAGACGCCGCTGGAGCCGACGAACACAGCGCCGTTCGCCGATCGCAGCCACAGCAACCTGTGCCGGAAGCGGTTACTACACCTCGGGGACAGTCTGTTCTCGCTGCTCGTCATCACACCGCTCGTGGTGGCACACTGGCGCGGTACCTGGAGCTGGATGGATCTGAACAGGCCACACTTCCCTGGTTGGTTGTGTTTTGTGCTGGGCGCCACGCTACACACCACCTTCGCACTGCTACGGGAACCACTGAACGCGGCGCTGGCATTGGCCCGAAACGCTCCGAAAAGTCGCCGACGAACGGTGCAACGGTGGGTGGTGAATCGGGTGTACACGTACGCGTTTAGCATGGGCTGTGTGATGCACTGGCGCGGTGGCTGGAACGTGATGGAGTCGTACTTTGGTAAGTTTCACATGTCATGTGTCCGTCCCGAAACCCGTTTCGGAAGCACCACATCGGAGTGAGAATGTAAAGAAGAGTGATTGAGCAGCACCGATGGATTATTACGATTATTCACAGTGATTAGGATAATGGGTTGGGTATCTGCTCAGTTACCGAGACGGGCAGAAAAGTGTGCGAAAACACGTGCTTTAACGTGGAGTTAATGCCGATTAAATACTATAGTAGAGAATAATTGAAGAGAAGTGTTGCACGTAAAAATTCCCAGCAGTAATAACTGGGCATTATATCATGACCAAACGATTTGAGTGTTGCTCACCATAATCATTCTTTTTCAATAACATTCAGTCACAATGATGTCACAATTTGTGTGCCAAAACTTTTGCGTTTTTAATGTTTTAAATAGGAAATATGATCGACTGCCAAGCAATATGACAATAGGAAAAACAAAGAAGATCATCTACGGATTTACGTTAACGACGATAGCGACGATTCATAAAATCGGTGTAATTGGAACAAATAAATTAGCACTAAAATTTAAAAGATCGTTTCTGCCAGCACTGCCGAGGCTAGCAGTCATGGTATCAATTTGTAATTGCTACACTCATTCATTACCCATAAAAAAGTAATAATAAATGATCCCCCGGAACGAGATACCTTCATGCACGTGATGAGCATTTATCAACCCCGTCTGCCCCGCGGTCCATAGCGCGTTCATACCGAATCCATCATCTTCCCGGTTCCGTGCAACTATGACATCATAAATTAACCTGTAAAAAGCTACATCTAGCTTTATTGCACCCACCCGAGCCCAGGCGCCACCACGTTGCTAAAAATAGTGACACCAACCAGCATGCGGTAAAAAAACGAAATTCCACTGCACTTCCACTTCGCTGCCGCTGTTGGATTTAGTTGCCATTTTTCATCCACAATTTAGCTTGTTGTCCTGGTGTGTGTCGCTGGCTTACTTTCATCCGGAGCGATCTGTTTTGCCAACTCAAACGCCCGTTCCCCCTCCCCCCTTCGCTTTCCGCACGTGCCAATCAGTCAGCTTGAGCCCAACACACAATACGTGTACACACACAATTACGCGATACCGTGACGCGATAGTGTGTAATTGCTTTAGGTGGCCTTCCCACAGCCCGTGGCGGCTGGGGCCGCATTTGCACCTATTAGTGGCATTTAACTCAAACAGGCTCCTGGGGTGGGTGCGTAGGCAACGGGGATCGAGCTGGCAGTGGCGTTGCGGCGCGCACACGTCGGTTGATCTCCAATCGATTATTTAATCGCTAAAAATCACCAATGCATAATATGCGCGCCTACCGTCCGCAGCAATTCCAAGCCATAAACGGTCTCGATGGGACATTTTTTTTCTTCCCTCCCGTCTTCCCGTCATAATTAGACCGATGACTATTCTAGTTTGCTTAGTTCGTTTCTCATTTTATGCATCCCTCATTTTGATTGCCTTCCTATTCGCGCGCTCCGTTTTGTTTACCGCGCTCCGTTTGCCTGTGATCGTCGCTTCCCGCCCACTAACCCACCAGCTCACCATGCGCGTTTAATCTTTTCAGCATTGAATATCCTGCCCGCCCTGTCGGTGTCCGCGGTCTGTCTCGTGGGGCTGGTGATGGCGAAATCGGTCCGAAATCTACTAGCGCCACCATTCATCATCCTCACCGATCGAAAGGAGGCAATGTTTAGCTTTCCGACGCGCTTCAGGATGAAGGTAAATATTTGCAATCTATTAAATCGATTGTGCTGGCCAAAAACAGCAACGCTGTGGACGCTCGAGAGGCCTTGTTTTGGTTTGCCATTATGCTGTTGTTATACATTTTTTTTCATTTTACTTTTTGCCTTTCGCTTGTCAGGGTTAAGGGTAAGCAAGCGAGCGTTTCGGGCGTGAAAATATGTCACGGTGGGGAAATTAAGTTGCCTATCAGTTTTGTCCGCACTAGGATTATTATAGTTTATGCGCGAAGGAAGAAGGTGTTCAGTGCAAGGAATATTTAAACCTGAATGAACGTTGCTACTTAGTCCACAAATCTACTTTATTATCAATGTAAAGTCCTAAATTAAAAGCCAACAGGAAATAACCATCGGTTAGAGGAGGAGCTTACGACCAGCTTAGATAAAAAATTAAACCTATTTTCGATTTACTTAGATTTCTCAGGAAGATCTTGAGCTTCCTTGGACATATCTAGAAATTCATCGGCTATATTGAATGCGAAAATCGTTATTGCTGCTTCCCCGAAAGCTTGTGTCGAAGGCTGATATAAAGGTAGATCATTAAATAGTCATCGATCGATCGATGTTATTAGAGTGTATCGTTAGGTTAAGCAACACTGCAATGTTTCAAGACAGCTTTTCATTCGAACTGACATCGATCATAAACTGCACGATGATGGCATGATTATTGACAATAATGCTAAATTAAAAGGGCGCCGCCAACGAATCAGGCTCTTGTTTATCTCGTCTCGGAACAGCTTGAGCGCCACGCTTTGTTCTTTGGGAACAACGTCTGTCCACCATGTCATGATCACGTGTGCTGTATGGTCGTACGCTAGCGCGTATCGATCGTATCGGATGTTCTATATTTGCAACAAAACCACAGGCCGAAAGCGTGTGCGTATCGCGATAAGTAAGGCTTTCGAAGAAAGGCAATTTCTCAAACCATCTCTTCATGGAACCGGCACCCGCTCTATTGTCTGGTTTTCGCGAAGTTTATGCAGTGTCCCACACGGCCGCGCTATCGTTGCAAACATCAACGAGTATTAGCTTATCAACCCCGAACACAAAAAGTTCCACTGACAGGTTAAAACCGCGATAGAATGTTCATGAAACAATAGCGAATGGTTGCGGAGGGAGCTCTTTTTTGTTATTCGCAACCCACGACGGAGCATGGTGCGTTTTTGCTAAAGCAACATTTATGTGGTTCGCGAACACAAGTGACCGATGCTGGGCGGCAAATGAGTGTGCAGGACCGTCGTCGACTTGTAGTGACCGTAGCCTTGCGTTGAAAATCAAATCTCACCTGGGTTTCTGAGATAACCCGGAACAATGTGACATACCCGTCTCTGCTGCCATCATCGCGTAGATGCTCGCGTGCGCAAAGAAAGCTTATCAACAAGCCCCTAGCTTTGCATTGAGTGCGAGGGTGAAGATCCAAATGGCCGATGGATGATTCGAACGCGGTACGAATTCTAGTCGCCGTTTGCTCCACCGAAATCACCGATCGCCCCAAGCTATCATGGATACACATCGCCGAACGATCATAGATACGCATCACATCATCCAAAGTACGGTCGTGGAGCGTGTAGAGCTCGTGGGATGCAAAGACACCGGATGATAAGCGTAGCCACAGGTCCGCACTATCTTATCGATACCGAACCGTGCAGAAGGATCTGTGTGTGGTGGTTGGCGTCCGATGCATCTGCCGTCTCACCTGTCAGCATCTTGCCATGCGCCTGAGTGACAGCTGCCTTTGGTCACCCATCTTCCTGCTGTGCTGCAAAGGGGCTGAACGAGCGAGATACGGAACCCGAGACGGTCGGAGGAAGGATGGATGGACACATAAACAAAGGCTCGACGACGAAGAAACTATAAAGCCATTGACATACTTCCGACCGTCAGTCTTCCAATCGGTGTCGGCCGGAGTGCAGCAATAGTAGCGGCAGCGGCGAGTGCGATTAGAGTGCAGTGGCGTTCGGTCCGAGTGCGCGTCTTAAGAATCATCCAACGACTGGAAGGCACCGGTGTGTCTGTACGACCGTACCGTCCAACACGAGCCCGCAGAGAGTGGAGTGTTTTGCGTAGCGTCGGTGCTACCTCCGTGTATGTGAATGTACAGCAACAGGACTAAACGGCCACGAACACGCCCCACCAGTGCCAGAGTGCGTGAACGATTTGGGACTTTGCATCGTGTGCGAGAGTACCGGACCCGACCGGAAGATCCCGACTCCTGACCAGTGTCCTCCAAAGCGTCGTCTGCACGTTTCGTTGAGTTTTTGTTTCCCTCAGCCCCACGCGTTCGGTTCGGTTCAGTATGCGCGGTAGTTTTCTGCGGCTCGATCAGATCACAGGCGGTGCGCGCAAGACGTTTGACGACGATGACC
Organism: Anopheles punctulatus; assembly: GCA_000956255.1. Taxonomy (NCBI): domain Eukaryota; kingdom Metazoa; phylum Arthropoda; class Insecta; order Diptera; family Culicidae; genus Anopheles; species Anopheles punctulatus. Next base: position 5,376 of record JXXA01010897.1, on the reverse strand, counting down.
CGAAGGTGCCGGATATTGTGAACAACATCTATGCGGCACTCGTGATCGGACCGCTGGTGATATGTCACTGGCGCGGCACCTGGAACCTGATGGATATGCTGCTCTTCCCGAACGACGAGTTTCTGCGCATGTTCGCGTTGATCGGGTTTGGTTTCGGTGGCCATCTGGCGTTCATGCTGCTGCAGGCGCAGCTGCAACGGTGGTTGGATGTGGACGAACATCCGGTGGCGTTCTATGTCTGGTCGCGCCTGTACACGTACGTGTACGCCACGGTTTGCGTCAGTACCTGGCGCGGTGGCTGGATACTGATCGATCGCTACTCACCGCCGAGCCTGGTGTTTTTCATCGAGGCATCCCTGGTCGCCCTGCTGCTGTTGGGCTCGGTGCAGAGCTTTTGCAACGTGGCCGGTGCACCGTTCACCAATGATTCACCCGAAGGCTACTTTGACGTTCCGACGTACTTCAAATCGAAGGTAAGCTCGTGTACACGGGGCACGGAGGACCAGTATTCGCGTGGGGATTTTTGTCTTATCGATCCGTACAAAACCCGATCCGATAGTGTGGGAGTGTTGAACTGCCGATTCGTTCGATTGGTTGCTACGAGAAGCGAGAACGTTTCCACGTACTTGATCTACTTTGCCATTTATTTATGAGCCATGCACCGGTGTGCTTATTTAAATGGGGTTATAAGCATTAACTTGGGCCATAGCAATCGTAATCTCATGGAAAAATTAGAAGAGATAGTAGCAGATAAAGAACGGTCAAAGAATTGGATCACACTAAAGAAGAATTGCCTTCAGCCTATGAATAGACCTCTACACGGAAGATCCGGACAATGTAAACACACCCGAGGAAAGACGCTCTGTTACATATTGCAACGTAATCGCATCGTAACGCAATCACCACCGATGCTGCTTTCATTGAACCCAGTGGAATTTTACCTTGAAAGTCACACATTTAATCATGCATCGATGCGTTCGACAATCCGTCGACCATCGTCACTCCCAGCTCCACGAACGCCTGCCATGTAATCGGTCCGTTAGAAAGCGTGGAAAGTTCCCATGGTCCGTTATCGGAGTACTGATACGGAAGAAAACATTCCCATGCGTCGAATTGCCCGCCGGTATGGGCGCACCCGCACCGGACCTACACCAATCCGGCGCTAGATCCAAAACCCGAGGCAATTCCCCGTGCGTGCATCACAGTCGCTCAAAGCCGACAACGCAAAGCCGGCCGCTGCGTGAATCCGCGCCGCCCGCCAGGGACTGATCTCGTTATTGCCCTGATAATGCACCAGTATTCGTTTGATAATCGCAACCGGCCTAGACGACGGTGACAACGACAACGACAACACACTCTCGTTTGCGTCGGAACCGCACGCGCACACAACCAACACATGTGCGTGGTCGAAGCACCCGAACCCACCAGCTTCCACATGACACGCAGGAACGCAGCATCCACCAAACCAGTGCACAGTGTCGCGTACGCGTCCACATGAAGCCAAACAAATCAAAGCTTCCGTTCCGTTGCGGTGAAACGTTTCTTGCACCGGGAGCGCGTCATAAGATCGCGTTGTTTTCAAATATGCACTATTGTGTTGCTGAACAAAAAAAAAACAAAACTGAATGAAGGCTGAAGAAAACAACATGGTCCAAACGAAGTGCTTGGAACATATTTTCAGCCAAAGTCAAGAAGATTAAGCTCATCTTTTCGAAACCCGTTTCGAGCCGTTCGAGAAGTTGTTCAGCGCACTCTAGAACCTTCGAGCCTGTTTCATAGTAAGTCAACTAAACTATCTGTCAACTGGAATTTTCCACCGCCAGTGATCCGATTCCACTATGTCACCATGTCATCGTTTGTCTTATCAAGAAAACAAATTATCAAGCTAGAGTTGCCAGAAGCTCGGAACAAAATGTGTTTGACACTTGTTTGGTGTGTCATAATTTTGTTCTAGCCTGCTAGGATCTAGTGTTGGGCAAGATCTCCCATCTAACTGAAACTTGTTTTTCACATACAAATACTATAATTATATGAGAACTAATTATAACTTACTACCTTAAAAAAAGCCATAGAAAAAACGACTTAAAGATATTTTGAAAATCGAAGCTAAAAAGTGCATTCATTCGAACGATCTCCCCTCTAGGGAACTGCATCCAGCATTGGATGCAACTGTATACCCTTAAATGCCATTGCCAAATGGTAGTGTAGGCCTCCCTTCAACCCTTCCAATGTAACTGTTGTCTCAAATACTGCCAAATGCGTTCCAAACGACAACACATAACGGAACGAGAACAGAACCGTTGCGAGTTGTTCACGCGCATCACATTAGACATGGACGCAACTCCCGCTGCCAACTCCACGGGCATACAACTGCGTTGCCCCGGGGCATGGTTGTGCAAGGTGCGCGAAAATCACTATCGCACCGCGTAGCCGCGTGCACGGAAGAGTGGGACGTACCGGGCACCGAAAACCGGACTGGATCGCACGCAATCACGCACATTACGATCCAAAGGGACACCACCGCCGCCTGTACGCGCGTTGTCAGTGTGTTCGGTCGGTGAGTGCTCCAGAACGCTGCCATATCCGACGTGGTCTCGCTCGCACGTACGCACCCGCGGCTGCAACTGCTCCAGGACGGTCCACGGGGAAAGGGGGTTGTCCGGTTGGGAAAAAGATCCCACAATCCAATGTCCCCACCGGTGGTGGTGGCGGTGGTGGTGGTGGTGGCGGTTGGGTTGTTGACGGTGATTCGTTCTCGTCAGCTGCGATGACGACGGCGATCGTGCGCTCAGGTCAGGCACGGCGGCAGTGGCGCACATTCGGCCTACACACTCGCTGTGTGCGCCACGGCAGGCAAGACCACGGTTTGATTAGAACAATTTGGATGATAGCAGTCCATTCCCGATCTACGGCTGATTCGGATGATTCGGGCTAATCTGATTACTCGATCCCGCACTGCTCGGCGATCGGTACCACGAAACCGGGCGCTCCGTCAGATCGCTCCTGGACAGGCGAAATCGTCCTCCGGGGTGTGTCGTGTGTGTGTGTGTGTGAATTTGTGTTTCCGGGTGTTTTTAACCGAAAGAAAACCGGCCAGCTGGAAAGGATCTCTGGCGAGCATTTTCGGCAGCGTGAAACTCTAGCGAAGCTAGCAGCTCGCACAGTCGCATGGTTCCTGCGCGGCATCGAAAGTGCGTGTCCAGAGATCAAGAGTGTGCCGAATTGGATTAGCATTAAATTGAACGCAGCATCACCGCAAACACGGCGTCGTGCCCATTACAAGTGATTTATTTAAATTATGTGCCGCAAAAACGCTGCGCCACTAATGCTGCTGCTGGTGCTGCTGCTGGTGCTGCTGCCGCTGCTACCACCACTAGGTGCCGTCTGACCGGTCCGTGCAGTGCCGAAGTCACGAAAATATTTACTTGTTGTGAGCAATCCTACTAGCTACTAGGAAGTTACGGCAAAGGTAGTGTAGAGAGGACACACGGAAAGGTGTTCGATCCTTCGCTACGATACGATCGCCAACCACTCACAAAGCGCTCCCCCGATTGCTCCGGCTATGCGTCACCTAATTACCAGTGATTGAAACGTTTGCTATAAAATAACCTATCACAGCTCTAAAGCATCGGTTTTATCGGTCTGCTTGGTTGCGCTATCAGCATCAGCGGTTACCCTCGCAGGTAGTGTCCGAGATAGGTTGATTGGACTTGTTGCCGACAGCAACAAACTTCCTAATTTCAACCGTAAAGAAGGCACGGAAGGGCTTGCCAAGATCTTGACGACCCATCTGTCAGTAGTCGGAGGTTTTGGTTGTTTTTCCTCCCTCCCAAATGTGGGATTTTTTGTTGTTAACCAAGATCCATGTTGTTAACCAAGACACACAAACGTGGAGCGCGGTGTTTTTTTTCTTTTCCTGCCGGCGGAACATATGCGGAAGAAGTCATATACGGTTGGGTCGTTATCAGCACTCTATCTGCTTATCAAATTTCGGCCCAAATAGTAGCCAGGTGTTTGTGGCTGTTTGTCGGAGTTGTTGATGCTGAGTGGTGGAGCTCATGGTGACCGAACGATCGAACATCCTTCCGTTTTGTGGGACCGTGAAATGTGGGCCGGCTGTTTTAGCAGCAGCCAAGCCGCACAGCATCGGCATCGGAACTTGGGTAGTAATCTTCCCTTTCTCTCCCTCTCTGCGCTCCGTACGATTCCAGTGATTCATCCCTCCGTTGCTGATGTAGAAGTGTTGTGTGTTGGTTGCTGGTTTCACATTACCATATAGCTAGAACAACAGCAAAACCAAACTGGAAATGAGTTGGAGATACGGTATGATCCGAGCGTAGCAGGAGAGTGAGTGTGCGTATGTGTGAGCGTGTATGCAGGTAGCGTTAATAGTGTCCCACCGTAACGCGCAAAGCTCGCCCGCGTGTGCAATCTGTGTGCAGAAAAAGTGAATGTACTGCACGGCCCCGAACGCACGGAGCGTCGGTGTGGCGTATCGATAGCGCTTGCCGCGATACCGGACACGAGAACACGGAGCTAGAAGCGTCGAGTATCGCGAGCATCGTAAGCCGAAGTACCGCGGCCAGTATGCGGGGTAGCATCGCCGGTATCGAGGACGGTATCGACGGTACACAGTTCCGACCGAGCTACCATGGGCTGCTGCTGGAGCTGCTTGACTACGCGTACGCATCGCTGGTCGTCGCCCCGCTGGTGGTGTGCTACTGGCGGGGGACCTGGAACCTGATGGGCGAGTACATCTTCCCGTCGGACCAAACCACCAGCCTGATCGTGTCGCTCGCGATCGGCATCGTGGGCCATATCGTGTTCAACCTCTGCCAGGCGACGCTCCGGCAGTATCTGAACGCGGACAAGCACCGGATAGCGTACTACGTTGGGTCGCGCGCGTACACCGTCATCTACGGGGCGGTTTGCGTCAATGGGTGGCGCGGAGGCTGGCAACTGATCGATCTGTACACGACGCACGACGTGCTGTACGTGGTGCTGATCACCGCCGGCTGCCTCTTCATCCTGGCCTGTCTTAAGGGCGTCCGCAACGTGATGGGAACGCCGTTTCTCATCGTCAACGATTCGCGCCGGGAATACTTTGATGTACCGACGTACTTCAAGCTAACGGTGAGCGGCGGCGTGGGCTACGATAAGTCGCATGCATGTGGCGTTCACGGCTCAGCAAGAGCTTTCGTCTTCCATTAGATAATTGGGCGCGTTGTTCTTTTCGGCATCGCCGACGACCTTGGGGTCGACCAGAATTTCCTGAGATTTCAAATTGATGTCCACCAGTTGATGATATCTAATGGGTAGTAACGAACAACTGGATCATTAGAACAAGATGATTACAAACGTAGTATACAAAGGGCG
>JXXA01010895.1:0-12632 GCA_000956255.1 Anopheles punctulatus | reverse complement strand
CCGTCTCCGTCGGTACGTTCGTCGAGTCCGTACGGGCAACTGCGTCAAGGAGCGTGCTGCCGCCACATTGCGTCATTCAGTCGGGAATAGAATAAACACAACCACCCGAAGCCGGTGGCAAAGCAGAGGTAAAGGTGAAATGAATTACATGCCTGCGGCCTGCGTGCAGCTAATAAAACCATAAAGCATGTCACGCAGGATTAAAAAGTAAATATTTTCTCACATCTTATTGTGCGCTGGATAGGTTAGTCCATTTCCTGTTACTTCCTAGATGCTTCGCAAAACGAATCGAAATGAGCGTAAAAATTCGTATGGCTCGTCGCTCCATAGTGTGTAGTCTAAATTTAGCTTCTCAACATGAATACTTCGACTGCTTGTGATTTTTTTTTTGGTTTTTTCGTCTGTTTTTCCTCTATCTGGGTAGGTTGATCGTACTCAATCGACTTTGGAGTTTCGGCACATTGCGGTGAAGGTTAGTTTTTGTTTTCCGCTGTTGGTCTATATTTTTAAACCACGTTGATTATGCAGTGTTTTTTGGAGCACCGGTGAAGGTCACTGCGGTGGCTAGGTTAAGGTGTGTTTTCATTTCACTACATAATTGGAATTTATCAATATAAAAAAGCAAAAAGCATTTTACGAACGTTGGAGAGCGTGTGTGCGTGTTTGTTTTTGTTGCTGCTGTTGTAATGGACTGAATTTCAAACAGTGTTAGTAAAGTGAACGCAATACTTTCATCGCCGTGGAAGGTACCCACAGTATCGCTGCATGCCGCCACGATTAGCTCAGCTGATTAGTCGCGTTTGTAGTTAGATGAGATGGGATGGTGATGGTGATGAGTGGATATTGTTTTTTTTCCGTTGTGGTTTTTGGCCCGCTGCTCGTCATTCGACGAGGCTTACCTTGAAGAGAAGTTTGTAATCGTTGATGCGCTGGATCGGCAGCTTAAGATGCTCCGTAAGGCTTTTGTCGTCGTCGATTTTCGCCGAGAGCTCCTACGGGATCAAACCGTTGAAATACACGGTTAATACACATACACAATCACAGACGAATCAGACACAGACACACGTGTGACACACAGAGAAAGAGAACAGGAAAAAGAAACATAAAAACGACTTTTAATTAACTTTTATCACTTCTTTTCACTGACACGTTACTAATAAAACGCACAAACAACTCGCACATACTATTCGAATGCCACCGGAATCAGAGATTTGGTTACTAATTATTCATCCCATAAAACCACTACTTCACTAACGTCGATGGTGTGGTATTTTTTGTACATTTTGAATTTTTCACCATACTAAAAATCACCGGGGCACACGCATACGATGGCGGTAGATTCTCGTAATAAATTTTCCAAATTGTCATTCGAAATGGTGATGCTTTAACACATTCAAGTAGTTTTCCCATGCGTACGAGTGTGTAGGGGTGGATGTTTGGGCTAGAAATTTGGAGCAACGCATCGGTGTAAAAATAGTTCGTTTGATAAAGCGGAACGGATGCGAATGTTTTGAAAACAGCGAATCGATCGTATCGGTCGTCTCCCTCGCCGGTGTACTATTTATAACCACCCTCCATTTTGTTAATCATTCCCCACACTAGGCTCAGGAAGTTACTAACGAATATGTTTGCTTCGATCGTTTTTTTTTGTGCGGTTGATCGTAAAATATCGCTTCCAAAAATATATCTCCCTAAATAATGCCGAACAACAACTAAGACAGTGTCGCAAGGGTTCACCCGGTGAAATGAAAAGCGGTCAATAGCGTACGGATGGAGGCCAAGGCTGTCGTCTTTTAGTGGTTTGTTCAAAAGTCGCCACTGGCAAGCATCTGGAAAGGGCCCAACTGCTGTAGGGGTCGAACGGTAGGATCGTGATCCTGATGATTGCCTCCAACCGCCTACGATTAAAAACAAACCAAACGAAGGCAACATCTGACGACACCTTCTGGCAATCTTCACACGGGAGCGCAGTTTTATTTTTCATTTTGCGGAGGCACGTCCAAAGCGTTAGCGCGTTAGTCACTCGGCGTTGAGTAACGCCCAGCTCGTGGGTGGAACGTTGATCGGTGGCCAAACAAATACATGGTTAAAAGCATGAGGTCAAACAGCGTCAAACAGCGATGGTACGTGAGGATGACATTAGATTTTTTTTCTTATTCTAAGGGAAGCAGAAAAAGACAGAGCAATTTGTTTCGGTCACTCTGTTGCGCTTAGAAGCGAATATAACTCATGTTCGGTGATGGAGAAAATCGGACAAAAAAAAGAACAAACCTTGAAAAATGTGCAATATGTAGAGCAATGTCAACCAGCAGTGGTGACATTTTCTTCGTTGAATGAACGAAATAAACTTTTAAAAAATCTTTAACTATGAAAGCAGCCAGTATTTTGTACTACATTGTGAAGCAACAATAGATTCCAATGAAAAATCTTCACAATGGTATTTTGTGAACACAATGAATTCACATGGTGGGAGGAAACACTAAGTCATTAAATTAATTTTAATAACAATACCATACCCTTACCCGTTTGGTGAAGTATATGTATTTATATTTGAAACAGTAATTTGATAAGTTAGTCCAATTCCACGTATTTTACTTTAGTGTTTTATACAGGAATAACAATATTTTCCCTCCATATAACTATCTTTAGTAAATATGTATAAATGAGACTTTTGCAGTCTGCAAGGAAAATTTTGCTCGATTTCAAGAGAACGGATAATAGCGTTTATTTTTATATTTTTTCAGTTTCCTAATCAACTAATTTTAATGAGACACATAGGACCACATTATTTAAAAACAAGTGGAGGCGCCTTGTCTTTTGTAGAAAAATCGCAAATAGATTAAATTTGCCCAAATATATGACGCAATGGCATCTTTTTGCACTAAACGCCGAACGCCGAAATTTTAAACTAAAACACAAATCAAGGCAAACATTCGCTGTGTTTGTTCGTCTGGGAGCCTTTTCAAGGATAACATTTCCACATCATGGAGGCGCATGGTCGTTGGATGGATCTCAACAGTAGCACGATTGCTCTATTTTTCTTGGTTGAAGAAATCAACATTTTTGGAACGATAAACACCAGCAGCAATGCAAAATAATATTTATCCACTCTTCTTCTGTTTCGCAATCATTTGACGCACATAAAGCTGTCGTTTCTTTTTTTACTTTTTACGCCATTGACACCCTCAGTAGATTTATATGGTACAGTCCGTTGAATGATTTAGAACTTCGCGTACAAAATTTGTTTGCCGTGTAACTTATCTCGCCAAGAGCAAATTTTTCTAAAAATTGAGCAAACGAAGATAGTGGAACGGCCGGGGTGATAACGGAGCGCATGAGAAGCCTTCCTGTTTGCGCGTGATGATCAAAACATGGGCTGACAGTTTTCACCAGGCCTTATTTCACCCGGTGGTCCGCTGATGGGTCAGTTTCACTGGGTTGCTTAGTTGGTTGGTTGTTATAAATAAAATCCGTTCCGTACGCGCCACAGACGACGACTTGTGTAATTAAAGCCGTCGTGAACGTGAACGGTGGTTGGGATCTGTTTTTCTTGCTTCTTTTAAGCGTAAGTGAAGCTAGTGAAGTAAGCAATAGGGAAAAAATGACCTGAGCCAAAAAGAGGATTGGATTGTTGTTGGAAAAAAAATGTTGTAGGTTGTTGGTTTTGATGATTAAAACAAAATATTTCGCTCGTCTTCAAAAGCGTCCATGACCGATGATCGCACAGAAAAACTTATGGAGATATATGTGTTTCTTATGAAATAAATAAATAAAGCAAAAGATCCCAAAACATCGACAGAATTTGCTAAATCCATCCACCACCTAGACGATCTATGCTCTAATGGATAAATCGGGATGTATCCGGCTGCTGCGTGGGTGAACGTGACGTAAATACGAGAGCCGTTTTTTATCACTTCACATTATTTCTTTTGCACGTCTATCTATCGCTCTTATTTCTCCCTTTCTCTCTAACATACACACACTCAACGAAAAAAAAAACTGTAACACACTCTTGCACAACTATTAACTTGCGCGGGTTAAATCAGCGCTCGATTTAGAAAATGATATGTGTACCAAAATTTAAAAAAAAATGCAGTTCCAATCAAACAATTGTGACACTGTTTTGCATATTTTTGCACCTCAACTTTAGCATATTATTTACGTATTTCGCAAGCACTCATACACCGAGGGGCACAAGCAATTAGTGGTGATGGTAACATTTTTTTTTCTGCAACACATAATAAGCCACGCAAGATACGTTTGTTCAAAAATAAAACGAAACTGCCCAGAAGTTGTATTTTTTTTTCCACCGACACACCACGGACCTGACCACGAACCGAGCACAGGGTAGAGTTAACATTTGTTTAATTTTTTTCTTTTATCGGTCGTACGTTGATAGCAATGATTATGCAATGATTTCCAATGGGACAGCGGGGAACTTTTACCACCCACCAACGGCACGGGACGCAACGTTTGAAATTTGACATCTTTTGATTTTTTATTCAATTGATCATTTAATTTTTCATTCTTTTTGCCGTGTGGTTTCATTTTCCGAACGTTTCATAACTTTGCGTTTTAATACTTTTACACAACTTTTAGGATACATAAATTCCTTCTTTAAAATATGATAATTTTAATTATAAATACGGAACGGAAGTGGGAAACACACCGATTAAAATCACGGTCACCAGTAGCAACCGCTGCTCGACCGCGTTAACGACTCCAGAGAGGAGCAATACACACCAAGAAACACTCCGAACCGGACCGGACCACACAACGCACAAACTCCGGGACGGGTCGGTAAAGGCGGTTTTTCTTTTTAAGCTATTCCGGACGGACGGATGGGGAAATCTGTTGCTCGGATTCGATCTTTCCACTGGCAGCTTTGAAGTACGACTGAAATTCAGCCACCCCTCTCTGCACGACCGTGAGCGAAAAATATAGATATTCTAAAATTACGTCCGGACCGAAAAATTTCCTTACGCCTGTGTGCGCGCACGACGTTGGTGTAAGTGTTGGGCTGGGTGTTACGTGTGCGCGTACGAGACAGAGAGTTGCATTTGAACGCGAAACGCAGAGTAAGAGGTAAAATGAGAGGTAAGGAGTGTGATGATACAGGAAGGCTAGCTATAGCGGTAACAGGTGGTACACGGCGCGTAACGCAACGTAACGCGATCAAGCATGTGTGCGAACGTTACTAAGACACCGATCATAGTGGTCTGCTGATGTAGGAACCATTTGTCGGCCATTCGGTTCGGTTTGAAACGATTTTCACCGTCGACCGTCCGAACGATCAACAACATCGTCTGTGTGGTGAAGCTTTTTTTTTGTTTAACAGATGCTGGATTTTTCTCACAAGTATTCTGTTTTTCCCGTTCGTATAAAAAAAAGCATTGAAACACTTGCGTTTCGAGGATTTCCACCGGCCGTGCAAGGTTATGCGCCGGAATGGAGCACGTTAGTGGCATTGATTTTTAGACGACGCCCGGTGACGCGTTTACGACGCCAGCGAGTTGGCCAGATTTTTTTGGTTCGCTGCCATCTCGAATGAAGGGGAAGAAAACGGCAACCTTTATGGGCGGAGAAAAGTGTACGTGAGTGTGTATGTGTGCAAAGGACTGCCGAAAAATGGTTCACCTTGACTCACATCTGTCCGCCCGGGCAGTGGAAGATCGGTAGCAAAGGTAGGGTACAATTATTCGCAGCTGCACCGCGGCGGATGCAGGAATTTATCGTATTTGATGCGCGGTTTGTGTTTGGGCTGGCGCCGTACGGCGGCCGTGGATCACTCTTGATATGCACATTATTGAGTAAAAACAAATCTGTGACATACCGTATCTTATTTGCGCAAATGTGGGAAATAAGGGTGTAAACTGCAACATATTACACAAGTTGTTTAACAGCGGATTGAAATTTTGATTACCATCCAAGTTCTGGTAATATCAAACCAAACTTTTAATTGAAAATATAAATGTAGCGTATTAGATGATGAAGTGCAGCACCACAAAATGTAGAACTAGGAATTTAGGTGTTATTTTTTCCGATTCGATCGATGACATAAATTATAATTTGATAATAATAATAACTATCGTAGTAAAAATTTACTATTTTTATGTATTATTTACGCTACAATCTATGTCAAACGCAAGGCAAAGAACATTTTGACTAGACTTTGGGCAAGACCGAGGGTGTGGAAATCATAAATAAGTGTCATGAATAAAATTCTATTTCTATATTTTCGTTGGACGCTTTTGCAATGCTAAACTTGTTTATACATCGTTTATCATGTATCACAAAATCAACTTTAGATCCAGCATAGCTTCCTAACAGTCAGTAGAATCTGTACATGGCTGATTTAATTATTGAAAACATTTTACACAATCATATCGCTCCGTTAAATATAATGTTATTAGCTCCATGTAGACATATTTTAGTGTATTCCTCTTCCAAAGTTGATTTCTTCGTGTTTTACGAATTTAATTTTAGTTGACTCACGTCAACAACAACATCGTAAAGCAAACGTAAACCGAAACGTGTCACTATAAACAAATCGGACGAAAATCATCGAACATACACATGAGTTCAACAAGCCATATTTTCACTTGACACTCTAAAGAGATCGTGCAAAAGCGTGGTGGTCATTAGTATTAAATGCCATCACGGCGATTCTGGAGTGTCTAAAATAGAACGCGAGACACGAATCGGAAGAGGGTAATCTCAACGTGTGAAAAAAATATTGCAAAAGTTATTTTTTCCCACCGGTTGATTTAACATTCTCGTTTGCAAAAAATCAATTTTCTTTTGATCACTGACGCCGAGACGTCACCTGCGCGACATCTCTCGCAAATCGTTCTTTGGCTCGTACGGAAGAGTTGCAACGGGTCAACGGACCACACGGAGGGAGATATTCGATTGCTTTTTGCTTTTTTTTTTGGCCAAGCACACATGCTCGTGTTGTTTGTGTTTGTCCTCCGTTTGTTCTGCGTGCTTTAATTTTAGACTAACCAAATCAAAAGCCGCTCATAAAATTGCAAACGTAAAGCAAGCTGAAACGCGATCCCGTACCCAACATCTCGATTCGACCCATTTCGAATTGTATCGTGCGCTTGCTCGCTCGGCGCAATCGAGAGCAAACCGACGCAGCTCGCAAATTGAATTTTAACCCGATCGCTTCCTTTGCGTTCGAACGGAGTGGGGTTAAAATCATTGTGTCGGACGATTGTGTTGGCCATTTTGCGTTTGCTGATCATCGTAGCCGTCGGGTTTGAATGGTTGAGCGGTAAAAGTTAATGAACGACGGCAATGATGTGCCCGCTTACCGAGCTCGTCGAATAATGCTCCCAACGACACACTTAAAGCCGCAACCGTATGCGCACAGAGTGTCTAATGGATGGAACAATTTCGTCGACCATTAAAAACAAACACCCAGCAAATGACCCCTTCTTTCGTTTGGTGTGACATAATCAAGACAAGTTTTGATGTGCTTTCCTCGAACCACCAATGCTTCCTCGACCCCAGATGTTGCAATGTGAGCAGCGAACAAGCAATGCAGGATACACAAGATGATCCCTGCTCGGTACAGTTTATCGCTATAAAGTCGGTTCAAAAAATAGAAACCTAATCCGTCCCGGCGTACACATGCCCGTAGTCTCGACAGTTGAACACACGATTTCCGGCAGCACCGATTGAGTAACAAATGTGTTCGTATGCGTGCAGGACGTGCTGAGAAGGCATAAAGCGTGCCCGGGAGCACAGTTCGTACAGCGTTACGTGCGTCGTGGTTCCCCCCTGTAGTTTTATCATACGTTTGACAGCTGTCGGTGCATGGGCGAAGGATCGTCACAAGTTCGTCGGAGGCGGAGCGGGCCACCGGCGGAGCGGAGGTAGTGATTCTTATTACGTCGGTTGGTGAAATTGTGCCGAACATCACATTCAAGTCCGAGGCATTTCCGTCACATAAGCCATATGCCGGTGATGACCGGCTACAAACTTGCAAACCTGGGTTGAGGACCAGTTAATCGTCTGAACGAAACGCACATTAGGCAACGCCGGCTAATGCTAGCCGCGTGATTCAGTTAATCTCCGGTGAGTTTTCCGGCATCATGTGGTCGTTTGAAAACGATACAACCAAGATTTTTTCTTTAAGTGTGTTGATGATCATCGAGTATAAAACGCACGATTTTCTGTCGCAAAGACGGGGCGAGAGCGTGAGAAGAGAGCAAAGAAATTATTTCATCACGGCGTACGAACCGAAAAAAGATCATAGTGTACTCACAGAAAATCCAGTCCTGTTGGATTAATTTACAACAGATGGCGCTAAAAGCGTGCGAGAAGATGAGCTTCACTAAGCTAAAAGAAAGCTTTAAAGCTTGGGCTATAATTGTAACTTAAAACTTAAAAGATACGGTGCCATAAAAGAAAACGGAGTTTGAAAAAAGTCATACAATTTCCATAATCGAAAAGGAGCGTCTATAAGATATCAGTAAATATTTTCTAATATGATGTTAGACTGTACCAATAACAAAAAATAATCTAGAAACAGAAACAGATTTGAGAGATACTTGATTTCACAGGCTTACCATAAAGAAATCACGGATTGCATCGTTCGACGCGAGGAACTCCTGGGCCACCGGAGCATCCCGACAATACTTTACGTGCTTATCGAAGTCTCGCTCTAGTCGTAAGAACGTCTTTCCGATCATCTTCGGATTGTTCGCGTAGTACTTTACACCCTCGATGAGCACCCTAGAGATATCATTATAAAATGCATTTACGATGCTAGAAAACCCGCCCACATCACATTTATGGCGCTCTTACGTATTGTGAAAGTCCGCAATCTGCTTGAAGTTGTTGAAGATATCATCCTTGTGATCGCGCACCACACGCGGTACCTTATTATCCTTGTTGTCGATGTACTTGAGGTAGTTGTCGACGACTTGCTGCAGATCCTTTGCAAACTCCTCTTCAGTTTCGACCAACTCTCGTACAACGGCCCTGAGAAGGTTTTTGGGGTATAACAATGCGCAGGTAAACAACACGATCGCAATGATGTAGTCGAACAGAGTTACTCACTCTCGTCTGTAGGCAGCATCGTTGGACTTTTCGCCAAACACGGCCTGCTCGGTGTGCATGATGTCCAGTACGGACACCGGTATCCAGCCGGCCTTCGCATTGTCATCACCGTCGAAGATTCGTACTTTCCACCTGCGATTAGGAGATCATGAGACTAATGTAGCCTAGATGATGGCTACATGCGGTCACTTACTTTTCGTTCGGTTTCGGTTGATACGCTGGCGGTTGTGGACTGACGCTGCGTCGATGGGATGAGCTCTGGTGGTTCTTTTTCGGCTTCACCGCCAGCTTGTGCCGCGAGGCCGAACTGTCGAGCCGATCCTCACTCTGTACGACGTTCATTTGCGGGTCCAGCTTGGGCTTTCTGGGGGAATCGAAAAGTTGTGTGGTGAGATGAGCAGCTTTCCGCGTGATACGCACAAGCTTCACTTACTTTGCCGCATTGACTGCTGAATCGCCCATATCGAGGACCTCAACCAGATCGCCAATTCGCACCGAGATCGAGTCCGGTCCTTCGGCATCGTAGTTTTTGTTTACAACCAAAATATCGTACATCTACATAAAGTGAAGAAAACACAGCGTTAGACAATTAGATGCATCGTGTTGAAAAAAATGGTATAAATTTTACGAAAATAAATGATTGTCTGCTCACCGGGAGACGGTGCCAGAAAAATTACATTCGCCATGACATTGGTGCCATTACATTGAGTCGCCATGACATACCGTAATGATATAATTTCCGGACCGATACCAACGTGCGGTGTAATGTACTGAAAAGGAACATCATTACGGTTCTTTTCTCGGGAAGCGTGGCCTATAGCCGCATGAATAAACCCGGGACAGCCTCTTTATTGAGTTGGCGTCACCTACCTCAATGCGCTCGATGACGTACGGGTGCTATTTTGGCATCTCTAATTGAGCACGGCAGCTCATATATTTCGATAATACAGCGGCTTTCTACGAAAACTTGATGCTGATGAACGTGTGTTGGCAGCAACTACACACGTCCCACCGGAGTGTTAATTTGCGAAAAAATACCTCAACCCATGTTCGAATCCGATAGTGATCGCTGTGAATACTGTGTTTGATACGTGATACACCCTGTCACCCAAGGTAATTATGCACCGTCGTGATAAATAATTGATTTCCCCACGATTCGATCTTTTTCGTACATTGGAAATAGAAAATCGAGGATAGAACTAGGCATGTTTCACATCACATAGGCATTGATGATTCATTTCCCGAATTAATTGCAATTTTTTAATGCCATAGTAACGAGGCAATAAATCCGTCTCGCGCAAAAGATACAATTTATCAAACGCTCATTTTAATGCCATTTGGAAGGGGTTTTTATTATTTCATCTAACGTGTAGCACTTCTGGCACACCTCCAGAGTATGAGGTTGGGAAGGGAACAAAAAATAAATTTATCCCCGAAGAGATCTGCCCATCATTCAACAGTATTTGTCACCTCGTGTGGAGCACTTCATGACCACGATGATGATGATAAAACTGCTGCTAGTAAAGATTAATTGATGTGATGTGACATAATGGATTAATTTATCTTCTACGATATCTTACTCCGCTGGTGAGATGATCCTATCAGCAAGCGATAATCAAAACTAATTGAGATCGATCATATGCTTTTTGCCCTCCTTTGGGGCCAAAAACCGCAGACGGTAAACCAGGCTGCAATATTTCAATTCGCAGTCGGTTGTCGTGACCGTTTTCTCCAACCCAAAAAACAAATAAAAAAAGTTTTTCGCCACTTCATTCCACTAATTGGCGCTCCTTCGGAGACGTGTCAGAGAGCATACGCCTTGGTTAACATTCCATCTCGTGCGCCAAATATGGGTGGCCAAAATCCTAAAAAAAAATAAAAAACAAAACCCGCAGCAAAAATAATAAAAAAACGCCATCGCCTACTTTGAGCTGCCATTTCCTGTGACACAGGTGACCTCCTTTCGAGGTTCCCTGTCTTCCGAAGGCATAACTACGGCATCAGCATGAAGGTGACCCAAGTCTACCGCACTGTTGTTGATGTTGCTCGGTTTTCTTCCATAACCCCGATTTGACCCAGTGCGCTGAGCGCTCATACACCTTGACCGTGGCATTTTGGTTTAGTTTATAGGGATTAAGGATGGTACCAGCGGCTTTTGAGAAACAACAATTTCCTACCATCCGATCGGTAAAGGTGTGGAGCTATATTTAACCGCAAAATAGCGGCGCGATAAGTAACGTGAGATAGTTTGTTGCCGTTGTTGTGCTGTGTCTGGATGGTGCTCGTAGCTTGGGCAGTGGAAACTTAGCGATGTAATATTTACGGCAGTATCGGACCCATCATCATCATCGAAACGAAGGACGTGCGAAGGTGTTTTGTTGATTTCAAATCTTGTTTATGGAGGGAAAAAGGAAAACATATCGGCTCGCGTGCGCATCCTTCGATCATGCGTTGTGGAATGTGATTTGGATTATAATTTGTAACGCAGCTCTTTGGAAGGGTATTATGGCAGCCGGACAAATTGGTTGCACTACACTATTGGTGAGAAGTGATGTGATAAAATGACGCTTGTCGGTATGGAGGCCATATGGTTACCATTTTCAGTAGCATGCCCCAGGATCAAGGTCAAAGTCGTTTCTAAAATATAACCGCTCCTAACTTACTATTTTAAAATATAACCGTTCCATTACTATCTCATACGTACATGTTAGCGATAATATATTGAAAAAGATGTCGAAAATTGTATGAAAAACAAGGGTGATTCTTTCCACCAAGGGTTGGTTGTGTAGCTAAATGCTCAAATAATCAATATAGTAAATTTCAACAGCTTAGATAATAGAAAAAAGTTGGAAAACAGAGTAACTTTAGAAATAAGCATGTGTAACTAAGTAACTATCGAATAACAAAAAAGTAAGAATTCGATACGAGTTTTAAATTAAAGTACTAAACATGGCGCTACTGATGCAAGGTAATTCAGAAAATAGCCACCGAACTGGGTTTGAATTTTTGATAGACAAAAGTGTTGGTAGACGCGAATTTTGGTTCGCCTTCAGGACCTTTCGGCTTAACTCACCGATAGAATTTTAACCACATTCAATTTTTAACCACACCACAGTATTTTTTCCCATTTAGGCATTATAATCTTTGCAAGACATGTCTCCCTTGTGATTGTTGCTATTTTCAGCTCATGTATAACATCAGTTTTAAGTTAATCAGCTTCCTTTCCTCGTTTATTTTGCGAATACGCGCGATGAATCAACGTTGACGGTTTACCGGGCCATCCACAGACTTGAGCAGTAGGATTCGTAATACTGCAAAGGAATATAAATACCGCGCAGATGTATTATTTTACAAACAATTACTGCGACCACCCACCTTTACATCACCTGTCACTGTCAGAAATTTTGCGCTACTGCGCCCTGACATTGCAGTTCGTTAAACCGTTCGTGTCACCGGTACCATTTTCGCCCGCCTGACCATGAGAGTGAATATGAGGAAACTTGCCTCGATGTGCTTCGTCTACATTTGAGTCCGCTCAAATTTCTCGATCGCCAGTACCC